>CAUYQU010103099.1:0-21648 GCA_963574635.1 Cheracebus regulus | reverse complement strand
AGCACCTTGAAAAAAGGTTAGACAAAATGCTAACCAGAATAACCAGTGTAGAGAAGAATATAAACAACTTGATGGAGCTGAAAAACACAGCACAAAAACTTCATTAAGCATACACAACTGTCAATAGCCAAATCAATCAAGCAGAAGAAAGGACATCAGAGGTTGAAGATAAGTTCAATGAAATAAAGCAAAAATGAAAGATTAGAGAAAAAAGAGTGAAAAGATATGAACAAAGCCTACAAGAAATACGGGATTATGTGAAAAGACCTAATCTACATTGATAGGTGTACCTGAATGTGATGGAGAGAATGAATCCAAGCTGGAAAACACTCTTCAGAATATTATCCAGGAATACATCCCCAACCTAGCAAGGCAGGCCAACATTCAAGTCCATGAAATACAGAGAACACCACAAAGATATTCCTCAAGAAGAGCAACCCCAAGGCACATAATCATCAGATTCACCAGGGTTGAAATGAAGGAAAACATGCTAATGGAAGCCACAGAGAAAGGTTGGGTTACCCACAAAGGGAAGCCCATCAGACTTACAGCAGATCTCTTGGCAGAAACCCTACCTGGAAGAGAGTAGGGACCAATATTCAACATCCTTAAAGAAAAGAACTTTCAACCTAGAATTTCATATCCAGCCAAACTAAGCTTCATAAGTGAAAGAGAAATAAAATCCTTTACGGACAAACAATTTCTGAGAGATTTTATCACCACCAGGCCTGCCTTTCAAGAGCTTCTGAAAGCACTAAACATGGAAAGGAAGAACCAGTACTAGCCACTCCAAAAATGTACCAAATGGTAAAAACCATCGACACAATGAAGAAAACGCATCAACTAACCAGCAAAACATCCAGCTAGCATCAAAATGGCAGGATCAAATTCACACATAACAATATTAACTCTAAATGTAAATGGTCTGAATGCCCCAATCAAAAGATACAGACTGGCAAATTGGTTAAAAAGTCAAGACTCATTGGTGTCCTATATCCAGGAAACACATCTCACATACAAGAACATACATCGGCTAAAAATAAAAGGATGGAGGAAGATTTATCAAGCAAACAGAGAGCAAAAAAAAGCAGTAGTTCCAATCCTAGTCTCTGATAAAATGGACTTTAAACCAACAGAGATCAAAAGAGACAATGAAGGGCATTACATAATGGTAAAAGGATCAATGCAACATAGTATTTTTCATATATGTTTAAATATATTTTAAAATATATGTATATATATGTATATTATTTATATACCCACATGGAGAGAGAACAGGAGAGGAGAAGAGTGGGGAGAACTGGAAAGGAGAGGGAATAGGAGAGGAGAGGAGAGAAGAGAGAGTAGAGGAAAGGATTCAGTAGGAGTCCTCTTCCTACTGAGAAGACAAGTAGAAGCAAGAACAGTATGACTGATATCATTTGGCTGTGTCCCCACCCAAATCTCAAATTATAGCTCCCATAATCCCCACATGTCATGGGAGGAACTCAGTGGAAGATAATTAAATTATGAGGGCAGGTTTTTCCCATTTTGTTATTGTAATAGTAAATAAGTCTTACGAGATATGATGGTTTTATAAAGGGTAGTCCCTCTGCATATGCTCTTTTGCCTGCCACCATGTGAGATGTCCCTTTGCTCTTCCTTCGCCTTCTGCATGATTGTGAAGCCTCCCCAGCCATGTGAACTGTGAGTCCATTAAATATCTTTTTCTTTATAAACTACGCAGTCTCAAGTCTTTCTTCATAGCAGTATGAAAATGAACTAATATGGTAAATTGGTACCACAGAGAGTAGGGGGCTGCTGTAAAGACACCCAAAAATGTGGAAGTGACATTGGAACTGGTTAACAAGTAGAGATTGAAACAGTTTAGGGGGCTCAGAAGAAGATAAGAAAATGTGGAAAAGTTTGGAACTTCCTAGAGACTTGTTGAATGGCTTTGACCCAGATGCTGATAGTGATATGAACAATAAAATCTAGGCCGAGGTGGTCTCCATGTAAGACATTGCTACCATGTCAGACATGCCTTTGCTCCTCCTTCGCCTTCTGCCATGATTATGAGTCCTCCCCAGCCATATGAAAGTGGAAACCCATTAAGCCTCTTTTTCTTTATAAATTACCCAGTCTCAGGTATTTATTCATAGCAGTATGAAATTCATATAGTGACAAAGTATTAGGTGAATGGTATGTGGGTATTTATTGTAATGTTCTTGCAACTTTCTGAAATGGCTAATTTTTTAAATAAAAAGTTTGATAAAACATTGACTAGGTGACTTTCATCTTATTATTGTCTCTCACAGTGCTTTGTTCTTTTCCTGGAACACGTACTACGATTTAGAGCTTATTTATTTACTTGCTTATTTTTCCATGTAATGCCCAACTCCTTTACCAGACCTAGTACAGACTTGGGATTTGATCTATTTGGTTTATTGTTCTATCCACATCATTTTACAGGCATGTTAGTGCTCATTCACTATTTGTTGAATAAGGGAATGAGTGGTTTCTGAACTTCCCAGTAAAGTAACTGAAGGAAGATGTAGATTTGTATGTACACTTAGCATTATGAACCTTGCAGAAAACAGCTGTGGATCACCTCTATCTTCTGATTTAAGATATTTGTACCTGCAAGTATCTGGCAATGTACTTGCATTACCACAATTTGCTTTTGAACACTTAGAGTCCAGCACCAAATGCATTTACCTTCTGTAAATGGAACACCTGTGGTGAACACTTCTCTCTTTAGAGAAGTGACTTGTATGAAGTGTCTCCTTGTTATCACAAATGTTCCATTTACAGAATATGCCTTTCTCATCTTCTCTAACTACCCAGAAAGTACTCATGCACTCAGCACCAGCAGAAGAGCCCTTCAGGACTTTCTTGAAGTCTTTCTTACCATTTGGTACAGTGATTTCTTTTGTAATTGCTGAATCGTTTATTTGGGTTTTATTTATGTACGAATTTATATTCCTATAAATTGTCCTTGTATTATTATAAATTATAAACAATACATTATTTTGTGTTATACAGAATAAATTATATTGCACTGTAATTTATCTTATATAAGTTATAAATGATCTTGAATTATTGTTTATGTTTATCCTATCTCCTTAACTATACTTTAAATTCCTTGAATGCAGGGAATATTTATATGTCATTTTATATTCCCAGTAACACTGTCTTCATCTTTCTGTGCTGTTTTAACAAACTAGTTCTAGCTATGCTCAGCTGCAACTGGGTAACTTACAATAAATGGAAAATTTTTTCTCACAGTTCTGGATGTTGGGAAGCACAAGAATAAGGTGCCCGCAGATCCAGTGTCTGTGAGGCCTGCCATTGGCTTCCAGATGGTGCCTCATTGCTGCATTCTTCAAGGTGTTGAATTTTGTGGCCTCACATGGCCAAAAGAAGTGTAAAAAGCACCTCACTACTTCCCTTTAGCCCTTTTATAAGATATTAATCTCATCTATGAAGGTGCCACCTAATTATCCCAGAAAGGCCCTACCGGTTAATAACATTGCATTGGGGATTAAATTTCAATATAAATATTGGAAGGAACACAAATATTCAAACCATAGCAAGCACCTAATCAATTGTGATACACATAGGAAGCTCTTACTTTTGTGTAATAAAATTTGTCTGGACCTGTATCTACATACTTGAAATCATAAGGCTGAGGCATATTTTGTTTCAATTGTAGAGATATTATTATGTGTCTTTTCTATTCTTTCTTTTGTAGTAGTTAAATGTAAAACTGGAAAATACATTTAGAATTTGTATTTGCTAATGACAGGAAAGATTTGAGTCTAAAATCTGGTAATGAGAATGACAAGGAGAGTCTTGTGGTATTTAGACTTTTACAAGTTGATAAAAAGAAATCCAACTTTACCAGACAAGAAAGTCTCCACTAATCTATTTTTCTGTGTTGGGGCATGAACTATGGTAATGCCATAATTATCTTTCTATCCTCTTTCAGTAATTTTCTATTTTAATGATGCACTTTGGTAATTTTTTTTTTTTTAGCTTTTTTGTAAATTCTCTATTGAGATATGAAAAAAGGCCACCAATATTGGAAAGATCACTTAGTTTATGGATTCAAAGACTGTGAATTGGTGATACTACTTTTTAATGCTCTTCAAAATGATTTATACCCCTTTTAAATTGCCTCATAATGTCAGAGGCAGTTTTAGCTTTCCAGGATTAAAATTAATATCAGCTTTCCAGGATTAAAATTATATATATATATATATATATATATATATATATATATATATATAAAATCATGACAAGGAGAGTCTTGAGGTATTTAGACTTGTGGTATTTAGTCTTGTGGTATATATATATATATATATATACACACACACACACACACACACACATATATAGCTTTTATAGTTTTATATACAGTTTTAGCTTATATGTATAGCTGTATATAAAACTATAAAAGAGATATATAATGCATATTTTATATAATGTTAACAAGCTAGGAAGATACATATATATATCTGTAGCTTTATAGCTTTTATAATTTTATATACAGTTTTAGCTTTTTTGGATTAAAATTAATATCGGGGATACGTATATAAAATAATCCATTATATATATATATATATATATATATATATATGGGAGTATGTTCTGAAATGTACATTAGAGATAATTTAGTTTCATTGTTTCTAACACAGACACCATGAAACCCTAGTAAACTATAAAATTAGTGCATGCTTTCCACAAATACATTTCTGATTGGCATATTGCCTAAGTAACACATATTAATATCTTTTTCATATGTAGTTTTTCAATGATACAGAAATCATATCATGATGAATAAAATACATTTCTTAAAATGTTACATAATTCATAGCACCATTTTGCTATGTACTTCTGAAGAAAGTATGACAAACTTTTGATATTTGTTTCAATGTTTGTTGTTTCATGTTCTAATGTTTAAATGTTTTAAAATTTATAAGAATTTTTAAAAATAGATTCTAATGCTTGAAAACATGGGCAGATTTATGACTTTTAACACCAGCGATTCTCAAAGTGTGATTTAGAGTTCCCTGAAATCTCTGATAAATTTTAGTGAGTTGTATAAAGTCAAAACTATTTTTATAATAATACTAAGACATTCTTCACCTTTCTTTCTCTTCTCTCATGAGATTTCAGAGACTCTAACAAATATCATATTGCAGCAGATTGTATACAAAAGCAGATATAAGGATACAGCTGTCTTTTATAAATCCAGATATTAAAGGAATTTGTAGAAACATAAAACAGTACCATTCTTGCACTAGCATTTTATCTTAGAAAATTATCTTTATAAATATACTGTTTTATTAGTATATTGTAGGTTTATTACTATTTTAAATAAATTAATATACAATATTTTTAATTTTTCCAGTTATAATTTCTAATATAGTAAATATTATATAAGTAAATCACATAAGCAAACTTCTTTGGGCTTCTCAGTAATTTTAAAATTATGAAGGGGCTCTGAGACCAAAACATTCTAGAATTGCTGTTTCAGCTGATGCAAATATATTCTCTATCACACTTCTAGAATGAGTACTTACTTGGTAATTTAAGATTCAAGAACTTAATTTTCGATGTTTCAACATAAAATCTCTACAGTCTTGGTTTTCCTATCTCATTATTCTGTATAATAATTTATTTGATAACCTGAGAAAGTAAAAGCTTAATAAGCAGTGTTCTCCCTTTTATTTTCAAAAAGGTAACTCAATAAGCAATCAAAATTAGACTTTTAGCCATCAATTTTAAAATTTTGTTCATTCCACTAAATATAACTGTCTACAAGAAGAAAGTATTATATGGCTAATTATTTTCTTTATTCCAAATTTATAGAGACTTGAACATATATTAGCTCTCTGGCTAACAATAGCTTAATATTAGATTTCACAGTCAGACGACTTATCATTCATTGGAAGGTCTCTTGACATCAATTTCCACTTACTCTGATGTTCATTAATTCAATATGTTACTTCAGTTCAACCTAATGGCTAGGAATAGACTAGATCAAATGGATTAGGTTTGCCATTTCTATGTGTGAGATAATGCTCAATATAGCCACAATGACTGCAACTTTGAGCAAGAGAATAAACATGCTGCTGTCCAGGTAAAGGCAAGAGAAATGAGTTTCGCCTTTCAGAAATGTCACTGTGGTTAGTCTTCTGAACAAAGAAATGACAAATCTTTGCTTAATATTTCTTTTTACCTTGTTATATGTCTAGTGCTGCTCATTACAGAACATAAATAGGAAGCACTAGGTAATGTGCAGATCTGATACATGTTAGGTCCAAGCATGAATGCTGAGGAAGACAGCCACGTGCTAATTACATGTGTGGGAAAGGGATTCTGTAAAATGGCATATTAAAGCCATTGCAGTAGCTAAGATTAACAATAGAGACATTACACAGAAAAATACAAGGAGGTCATGGGCAGACTCCATAACACAATTTTATTTAAAGCATGCAAGTAGTGGAATAATTATGTGCTTATTACTTGATCGTGAACTACTTTTGGGCAGGAACTTGCACAATTTCTAGCATGTCTAAAATGTTGAATGAATAAATGAAGGAAATATGCCATTAGATAAATGCAGAATAAGGAAAAATAAAGTCATATAGCAGTTAAGAGAATAATTTTTATAACAACTGAGGGTGAGAAGTAGGTAAGGGAAATCAATATTATTCATTGGTGCTAAGAAGTTATGCCAAGTGAGCACTACTAAAAGTATTTTTGGATATGGCTCTAAAGAGTCTGTGGCTGGAGCAAAATGTTTTCTGTAGAGTGGTGTAGAGTCTGAAGAGAACCAAGAGCAGTAAGAAGCAAGTTGACTATAAGGAAAATGTATGTGATTATATGGTGAATATGCATTATTTGTATGTGATTATATGGTGAGTATATTTTCAAGAATTTTGGTGGAACAAAGTAGAGAAAAGCAACAGCAACTTATATATGTAGGTAGCAGGTATATGTAGCTCTTATATGCTTTGCTTTCAAATTTTTAGGATGAAAGAACTTTTCAGTTACAATTAAAAATTAGGAATATTGGGAAAAAAGAGAATGGAATAGCATAATGTATTTCAAAGTATTTTTTCTTTCTTTTTTTTTAAATTGATTTACTTATGTTGAGGCAGGGTCTTGTGCTACCTAGGCTGGAGTGCGGTGAGATAATCACAGCTCACTGCAGCCTAGACTTCCCCAGCTCAAGTGATCCTCCCATCGATCGTTAAGTAGCTGGGGCTTTAGGCACAGACCACCACACTGGTTAATTTCGTTTATTTTTTGTAGAGACGAGGTCTCACTATGTTGCCCACGGTGGTCTCGAACTCCTGGGCTCAAATGATCCTCCTGCCTTGGCTTCTCAGAGTGCTGGGATTAGAGACGTAAACCACTACAACCAGCCAAAGTATTTTCAAACCTTTGCAATCACAGTCACATAAAGCTCAAATTTAAAAATACGGATATAATTATTTTAGGTGTTTTGTGCCCTTCTGTAATTAGGAAGATATGTCTTCTCTGTTTTCTGTTCTGTGACTCAACTGATGCTAAATTGTGGCAATTTTGGGAATAATCAGATTCATCCTCAACCACACAGACCTAATCTGGATCATCCTTGTACCTTTGTAAAGTTTATGGCTATTGTTTCAATTTATAAACAAGGAAACAGAAACTAGCTCTCTTTTTCTTTTTCTTTCTTTCTTTTTTTTTAAATTTTGTTTCTATCTCTTTAGAGTCTTCAAAGAGCTTGAATAGAGGGGTGAAAAACAAAGTAAGATATTTTCTTTATCTGTATTCTTCACTGTAATCTTTTTTTTAACAATTTCAAAAGTTTTAGGAAGAGATGGGCAAGGAGAAAAACATCAAAAAAAGAGAGAGAGAAAGAGTTACACACAGAATTGCACACACTGCTGGGACTCACTGTCACCAAGAAGTACTCAGGATGCCAATCAATATGAATATTATTTGGCTTATTAGATACCAAGTAGAGTTAATTGCAAAAGGTATTAATTGATCACAATGCACTATTCTGCCTCAAATTGCACAAAAATGCATGTATTATCTTCCTCTGACTTTTTGAATGCTTTGATGTCACTAAGGATAACTTTAGTTGTACAAGGAAGACTCTTGACTCATAAATTATTCATTCTTTATATAATCGCCTGGGAGCATTTCTTTATTGTCTTAACCATTCATTGCTTAGCACACAGTTTTAAGCAGAGGAATAAAGTCATATTTGTAAAATAGGAAGACTATAATTTCTTGGGAGAGCCACAAAATAATATGGTTGATAATTGGCTGCAGTATTCAGCTTTAAAAATATGTGCTGCTCTACACACATATATATTTTGATATGGTAATTTGTAAAACAATTTGGTAGATATAAAATTTATATTTATCCATATTACATTTATCTTTTTCATTTAACTCAGCTCATAAACATTTTATTTCCTTTTCTATATCTTAATTCTCTAATTTAATATGTGAGTTGTTTGAGTCAGATTTGGTACATCACACTGAGATATTGATGGAAGTGACAAAAGAGTCTAGTATAGGCTACAAAATATTTGGACAGTTGGGAAGGACCCACTAAACAGAAGTCTTAGCTCATGGCCATTCTGCCATTTATGAACCCAAGTAACTGTGCTATCAACTGCTTACTTCTGCAGTTTGTTCTTAAACCCATAGGAGGAGGTGTTTACAAATAAAATATTAATAACTATATTCACTTTCTCTGCAGTAAGCTCTTAGGTGTAGCAGCAGCAGCGGTTAAGAGGAGGGTTGGCTCCAACTTTGAAACTAGTTAGCAGGGTAGCCTGGCACAAATAGATTTGGCATCGCTGGTCAGAGCAGACAAATTATAGGATGTGAAAGTATATAAATGACAGGGAAAATAAGACAAGTCTACTAAAGTTCCTGCTAGTAGTTGGTTCTTAGAAAGTGACAAATTAGAAAATTACCCAATATGACTCAGTCCTTAATGGTACATCACTATTTGTGGGTGATGTAGTTGCCATTTTATTTAAAAAATGAAAGAAAGAGAAAAAAAGCCTCTACTTCTCTCTCCATGGCCTTGTTTTTTAAATTTAATTTTTAACTGTCAAAAAAGTATGTATGTTTACCAAGTATAGCATGGTGTTTTGAAATATGGTGAAATATAATGGAATGGCTGAATTTAGATAATTGACACATGCATTACCTCACACACATCATTGCTTTATAGTGAAAACATGTAAAATCTACTCTTTTAGCAATTTTCAAGGATAGAACACAGGCACACCTTGGAGATATTGTAAGTTTGTTCCAGCTTATAGCATCATAGGGAAATTACACAATTTTTTTAATTTCCAAAAGCATATAAAAGCTATATTTACACTACGCTGTAGTCTATTAAGTTTGCAATAGCATGTCTAAAAAATGCACATACCTTAGTTAGAGAATACTTTATTGCTAAAAAATGCAAATGGCCATCTAAGCCTTCAGTGAATCATAATCTTTTCTGCTGACAAAGGATCTTGCCTCTGTGTTGATAGCTGCTGACTGATCAGGGTGGTGGCTGCTGAAGGCTGAAATGGCTGTAGCAATTTTTAAAAATAAGACTGGAGTTTGCCACATCGATTGACTCTTCCTTTCACAAAAGATTTCTCTGTAGGGAGCAATGCTGTTTGATAGCATTTTATCCACAATAGACATTCTTTCAAAATTAGAGGTAACCCCCTCAAACCCTGCCTTTCTTTTATCAACTGAGTTTATGTCATATTCTAAATCATTTGTTTTTATTTTAGTGATGTTCACAGCATCTTCACTAGGAGCACAGTCTATCTCAATGAACTATTTTCTTTGATCTTTTATAAGAAGCAGTTACTCATCCATTCGGGTTTGATCATGAAATTGAAGCCATTTAGTCACATCTTCAGGCTTCACTTTTAATTCTAGTTCTTTTGCTGTTTTCACCACCTCTGCAGTTACTTCCTCCACTAAAGTTTTGAACTTCTCCAAAAATTATCCATGAGGGTTTCAATCAACTTTTTCAAAAATCCTGTTAATATTGATATTTTTAACTTTTTTCCCATGAATCATGATTACTTTTAATGGTATCTAGACTGGTGATGCCATATACTTTCCAGAAGGTTGTCAATTTACTTTGCTCACATCAATCAGAGGAATCACTAACTATGGTAACAGTAGTCTTACAAAATGTATTTCTTAAATAATAAGGCTTGAGTGTCAAAATTACTACTTAATACATGGGCTGCAGACTGGATGTTGTGTTAGCAAGCATGAAAACAACATTAATCTCTTTTTACATCTCTATCAAAGCCCTTGGGTGACTAGGCACATCGTCAATGTGCAGTAATATTTTGAAAGGAATCTTCTTTTCTGAGCAGTAGGTCTCACCAGTGGGCTTAAACTCAACAGTGGGCTTAAAATATACAATAAACCACACTGTAAATATATGTGCTGTCATCTAGGCTTTGTTGTTCCATTTATAGAGCCCAAGCAGAGTTGATTCTGCATAATTTTGAAGGCCCTGGGATTTTCAGGATGTTAAATGGGCATTGATTTCGACTTAAAGTCACCAGTTGCATTAGCCACTTAAAAGACACTCAGCCTGTCCTTGGAAGCTTTGAAGGCAGTCATTGGCTTCTCTCTAACCAGGAAAACCCTAGATGGTGTCTTCTTCCAATAGAAGGCTATTTGGTCTACATTGAAAATCTGTTGTTTAGTGAAGCCACCTTCATCATGATCTTAGCTACAATCTGAATAACTTGCTGTAGCTTCTATGTCAACACTTACTGCTTCACCTTGCACTTTCATGTTATGAAGATGTCCTCTTTCCTTAAACCTCATGAACCAACATCTGCTAGCTTTGAGCTTTTCTTCTGCAGTTTCCTCCCACTCTCAGCCTTCATAGCCTAATCTCATCTGGGTTAGGCTTTGGCTTAAGGGAATGTTGTGGCTGGTTTGATCTTCTATCCAGACCACTAAAGCTTTCTTCATATCACCAATAAAGCTATCTTGCTTAATCATTGGTGTGTTCCCTGAAGTAGTGCTTTTAATTTCCTTCAAGAACTCTTCTTTTGCATTCACAACTGGCTGTTCAGCACAAGTGGCTTAACTTTCTGCCTAACTCAGCTTTCGCTGTGCCTCACTAAGCTTAATCATTTCTAGCTTTTGATTTAAAATGAGAGGTATGCAACTTTCTTTCACTTGAACACTCAGAGGCCACTGTAGGGTTATTAACTGGGCTAATTTCACTATAGTTGTGTCTTAAGGAATAAGGTAGCCCATAAAGAACAGGGAGAGAAATGGAGGAATGGTGTATCTATCAGAATGCACACATTTATCAACTTCACTTTCTTATATGGGCATGGTTCCTGGTACCCCAAATCAATTACAATAATAACATCCAAAGTGACTAATCCTAGATTACCACAACATATAATAATAATGAATAAGTTGAAATATTGCAAGAATTACCAAAATGTGACCTGGAGATACCAATGCTGTTGGAAAATGATGCCAATAGTTTGCTTGATGCTGGTTGCCATATATGTTCAATTTGTGAAATAATGCAATACCTGAAAAGCACAAGAAACCAAAGTACGATAAATGGAGGTAGGCTTGTGTTTTTAATTGACAGAAATTTAAAAATTATATATACTTATCATGTACAACTTGATGTTTTGAGATACATATACATTGTGGAATGGCTAAATTGAGTTAACATAATTATACATACTTTTTTGTGGTAAGAACACTTAAAATCTACTCAGTGATTTTCAGGAATAAAATACATTAAATATAGTCATCATATTGTATAGTAAATCTTTTGAACTTATTTTTCTGATTCTTTGACTAACATCTTCCCAACCATGTCTTTGGTTTTTTTTTTGTTTGGGGTGTGTGTGTGTGTGTGTGTGTGTGTGTGCGCGCGCGCGTGTGTGTGGATATGCGTGTGTGTGTTTTCAGAACCCATGCATACTGGCTAATCTCATAGTGAATTTTCAGGATAGTAAATGAGCATTGGCTTCGACTTAAAATCACCAACTGCATTAGCCCTTTATGAGACAGACAGCCTCTACCCAAAACCAATAATAAGCATTTATTTCTATGTGGTTTCTGGTTCTGGTTTTACTCTCAGAAGACATCTTGATCCTTTCAGTTTTCCCTCTTCATCACACACTGTGAGGTTAGTGTTAGCCCATGGCCACTCCCACCATCACCCCTGGAAACAGAGCTTGCTTTAGGTCTTCCAGGGCTCTGGTTGTCTGGAAGGAGAGTTTGGGCAAGCATTCTTAGGGAAGAGAGAGGAGGATGAGGAGAAGTTTAAAAACCCCCTCATAGAGACTGGATACACTAGAGAATGTGTAGGGATTCACAGTAATGCTCTCCAACAAATATAACATGAAAATATTAGAAATTTAGAAAAACTCTTTAGATTTATATGTCCCAGTAGAGATATGTTAGGTTTCTACTCTTTGTTTTCTAATTTTATGAAGATGTTTTGGAAGAATATAAAAGCACCGTGTCAACCATGGTTGACATTTAGTAATTTTTTTAAATTTATTTTTTATTTCAGAAGATTTTTGGGGAACAGGTGGTATTTGATTATCTGAATAAGGTCTTTAGAGGTAATTACCGAGATTTTGGTGCGTCTATCACCCAAGTAGTGTACACTGTACCCAATGTGTATTATTTTATTCCTCACAACCCTTCTATCCTTTCCTCCAAGTGCCTAAAGTCCATTGTATCATTTTTATGCCTTTGCATCCTCATAGCTTAGCTCCCACTTATGAATGAGAATATATGATGTTTGGTTTTCCATTCCTGAGTTACTTCACTTAGAATAATAGTCTCCAATTCCATCCAAGCTGTGCAAACTCCATTATTTTATTCCTTTTTATGGCTGAGTAGTATTCCATCATATACGCATACACACACATACATATGTGTATATATATACATATATACACACATATATATATGATATATATACATATATACACATATATATGATATATATATACACTACCTTTTCTTTATCCATTCATTGATTGATGGGCATTTTGTAGATAACTAGTAGTGGGATTGATGAATCAAATGATAGATCTACTTTTAGTTATTTAAGGAATCTCCACACTGTTTTCCATAGTGGTTATACTAGTTCACATTTCCACCAGCGTTGTAAAAGTGTTCCCTTTTCACCACATCCATGCCAACATCTATTATTTTTTTATTATGGCTATTCTTGCAGGAGTAAGGTGGTTTTACTTTGCATTTCCCTGATCATTAGTACTATTGAGCATTTTTCTATATGCTCTTTAGCCATTTGTATATCTTCTTTTGAGAATTGTCTATTCATGTCCTTAGCCTACTTTTTGTTGAGCTTGCTTGTTTTTTTCTTACTGATTTGTTTGAATTCTTTGTAGACTCTAGATACTAGTCCTTTGTTTGATGTATAGATTGTAAAAACTTTCTCCCACTCTGTGGGTTGTCTATTAACTCTGCTAGTTATTTTGCTGTGCAGAAGCTTTTTAGTTTAATTAAATCCCATGTATTTATCTTTCTTTGTGTTGCATTTGCTGTTGGGTTCTTGGTCATGAAGTTTTTCCCTAAGACAATGCCTAGAAGAGTTTTTTTTTTTTTTAATGTTCTAGAATTTTTATGGTTTTGTGTCTTAGATTTAAGTCTTTGATCCATCTTGAGTTGATTTTTGTGTAAGGTGGGAGATCAGGATCCAGTTTCATTCCTCTATATGTGGCTTGCCAATTAGGCCAGCAATATTTGTTGAATAGGGTGTCCTTTTCCCCACTTTATGTTTTTGTTTGCTTTGTTGAAGATCAGTTGGCTGTAAGTATTTAGGTTTATTTCTGGGTTCTCTATTCTGTTCCATTGGTCTATATGCCTATTTTTGTACCAGTATCATGTTGTTTTGTACCAGTACCATATATAGTTTGAAGTTGGGTAATGTGCTGCCTCCAGATTTGTTATTTTTGCTTAGTATTACTTTGGCTCTGAGAGCTCTTTTTAGGTTTAATATTACTTTTAGGGTTGTTTTATCTAGCTCTGTGAAGAATAATGGTGGTATTTTAATGGGAATTACACTGATTTTGTAAATTGCTTTTGGCAGAATGGTCATTTTCACAATATTGATTCTACTCATCCATGAGCATGGAATGTGTTTCCATTTGTTTGTGTCTTCTATGATTTCTTTCAGCAGTGTTTTGTAGTTTTTATTTTAGAGGTCTTTCACCTCTTTGATTAGTATATTTCTAAGTATTTTATTATTATTTTTTGCAGCTATCGTAAAAGGGGTTGCATTCTTAATTTGATTCTCAGCTTAGTCACTGTTGGTGTTTAGCAGAGTTACTGACGTGTATACAGTAATTTTGTATCCTGAAATTTTTCTGAATTTATTTACCAGTTCTAAGAGATTTATGGAGGATTCTTTAGAATTTTCTAGGTAGACAATCATGTAATCAGCAAACAGCCACAGTTTGACTTTCTCTTTACTGATTTGGATGCTCTTTATTTCTTTCTCTTGTCTGATTGTTCTGCCTAGAACTTCCAGTACTGTGTTGAATAAAAGTGGTGAAAGTGGTGTCCTTGTCCTCTTCCAGTTCTGAGGGGAAAGGATTTTAACTTTTCCCTGTTCAGTATAATGTTAGCTGTGGGTTTGTCATAGATGGTTTTTGTTACCTTAAGGTATGTCTCTTCTATGCCAATTTTGCTGAGGGTTTTAATCATAAAGGGATGCTAGATTTTGTCAAATGCTTTTTCTGCAACTATTGAGATGATCATGTGATTTTTGTTTTTAATTTTGTTTATGTGATGTATCACATTTATTGACTTATAAATGTTAAACCATCCCTGCATCCCTGGTTTGAAACCTACTTGATCATGGTGCATTATCTTTTTTATATGCCATTTGATTGGTTAGTTAATATTTTGTTGAGGATTTTTGGATCTATATTTATCAGGAATATTGGTCTGCAGTTTTCATTTTCATTTTTTGTTATTCCTTTCCTGGTTTTGATATTATAGTGATACTCGCTTCATAGAATGATTTAGGGAGGATTTCCTCTTTCTTTACCATATGGAATAGTGTCGGTAGGATTGGTACCTGTTCTCTGAATATCTGATAGAATTCAGCTGTGAATCCGTCTGGTCCTGGACTTTTTTTGTTGGTAATTTTTTTTATTACCATTTCAATCTTGTTGCTTGTTATTGGTCTATTCAGAGATTCTATGTCTTCCTGGTTTAATTTAGGAGGGTTGTGTATTTCCAAGAATGTATGCATCTCCTCAAGGTTTTCTAGTTTATGATTGTAAAGGTGTTCACAGTAGCCTTGAATAATCTTTTGCATTTCTGTGGTGTCATTTGTAATATCTTCCGTTTTGTTTCTAATTGAACTTATTTGAATCTTCTCTCTTCTTTTCTTGATTAATCTCACTAATGGTCTATCAACTTTATTTATCTCTTCAAAGAATCAGCTTTTTGTTTCATTTATCTTTTGTAATTTTTTGTTTCATTTAGTTCTGTCTGGTCTTTGTTATTTCTGTTCTCTTGCTGGGTTTGGGTTTGGATTGTTCTTGTTTCTCCAGTTCTGTGAGGTGTGAGTTTAGATTGTTTATTTGTGCTCTTTCAGACTTTTTAATGCAGGCATTTAATGTGATGAACTTTCCTCTTAGAACCACTTTTGCAGTATCCCAGAGGTTTTGATTATCATTTAGTTCAAAGAGTTTTTAAATTTCCATTTTGATTTCATTGTTGACCCAGTGATCATTCAGGAGCAGGTTATTTAATTTCTATGGTTTTGGGAGTTTCTTTTTGAGTTGATTTCCAATTTATACCACTGTGGTCTGAGAGAGTACTTGATATAATTTTAATTTTCTTAAATTTACTAAGACTTATTTTGTGGTCTATCCTATAGTCTATATTGGAGAATGTTCCATGTGCTGTTTAATAGAATGTATATTCTGCAATTGTTGGGTAGAATTTCTGTAAATATCTGTTAAGTCCATTTGTTGTAGGGTATAGTTTAAAGTAATTGTTTCTTTGCTGACTTTCTGTCTTGATGACCTGTCTAGTGCTTTCAGTGGAGTATTAAAATCTCCCACTATTATTGTGTTGCCATCTATCTCATTTCTTAGGTCTTGTAGTAGTTTTATAAATTTCTAAGCTCCAGTGTTAGGTGCTAATATGGTTTGGCTGTGTCCCCACCCAACTCTCATCTTGAATCGTAACTCCCATGGTTCCCACATGTCATGAGAGGAACTTGGTAGGAGTTGATTGAATTTTGGGGTTGAATCTTTTCTGTGCTGTTCTCATAATAATGAATGAGTCTCATGAGATCTGATGGTTTTAAAATGGGTGTTTCCCTGCACAAGCTCTTCTCTTGTCTGCTGCCATGTAAGGTGTGCCTTTCACCTTCTCCCATGGTTATAAGGTCTCCCCAGTCACGTGGAAGTGTGGGTCCATTAAACCTCTTTTTCTCCCCAGTCTCAGGTATGTCTTTATCAGCAGCATGAAAGTGGACTAATACAGGTGCATATACATTTAGGATTACGATATTCTCCTGTTGCATTAGTCCTTTTATCATATAATGACATGCTTTGTCTTTTTTAATTGCTGTTACTTTAAAGTTTATTTTGTCTGGTATAAGAATTGCTATTTCTGCTCACTTTTGGTGTCTATTTGCATGGAGTATCTTTTTCCACCCCTTTACCTTAAGTTTATGTGAGTCCTTATGTGTTAAATGAGCCTCCTAAAGACAGCAGACACTTGGTGAATTCTTATCATTCTGCCATTCTGTATATTTTATGTGAACCATTTAAGCCATTCACATTCAATGTTAGTACTGAGATGTGAGGTATTGTTCTATTCATCATGCTATTTGTTGCCTGAATAACTTGCTTCTTTTGTTTTTTTGTTTTTTGTTTTGTATTATTGTTATGTAGGTCCTGTGAAACTTATGCTTTAAGGAGGTTCTATTTTGGTATATTTCAAGGATTTGTTTTAAGATTTAGAGCTCCTGTTGGCAGTTCTTGTACTGTTGGCTTGGTAGTGGTGAATTCTCTCAGCATTTCTTTGTCTGGAAAAGACTATGTTTTCTCTTCATTTATGAAGCTTAGTTTTGCTGGATACAAAATTCTTGGCTGATAATAATTGCTTTGTTTAAGGAGGCTAAAAATAGGATCCTAATCCCTTCAAACTATAAGGTTTCTGTTGAGAAATCTGCTGTTACTCTGATAGGTTTTCCTTTATAGGTTACCTGATGCTTTTCCTTCATAACTCTTAAGATTATTTCATTCATCTGTATTTTAGATAATCTGATCACCATTAGGCAATGACCTTTTTGTCATGAATTTCCCAGGTGTTCTTTGAGCTTCTTGTATTTGAATGTCTAGATCTCTAGCAAGGCTGAGAAAGTTTTCCTTGATTATTCCATCAGATACGTTTTCCAAGCTTTTAGATTTCTTTTTCCTCAGAAACACCAATTGTTCTTAGGTTTGGACATTCAACATAGTCCCAAATTTCTTGGAGGCTTTGTTCATTTTTTAAAAAATTATTTTTTCTTTGTCTTGATGGATTGGGTTAATTAGAAAGCCTTGTCTTCAAGCTCTGAAGCTTTTTCTTCTGCTTGTTATTGTTGAGACTTTTCAGTGCATTTTGCACTGGAGACTCTAAGTGTGTCCTTAATTTCCAGAAGTTGTGATTGTTTTTTTTGTAGGCTGTTTCACTGAAGATGTTTCCTTTTTTATCCTGAATCATGTTTTTTATTTCTTTGAATTGGAGTTCACCTTTCTCTGGTACCTCCTTGATTAATTTAATAATCGATCTTCCAAATTCTTTTTCTGATAAGTCAGAGATTTCATCTTGGTTTGGATCCATTGCCAGTGAGCTGGTATAATCTTTGAGGGTGTTAAAGAACCTTGTTTTGTCATGTTACCAGAATTGTTTTTCTGGTTCGAATAGACTATGTTAGAGGAAAGATCTGGGACTTAAGAGCTCCTGTTCAGATTCTTTTGTCCTACAAGTGCTCCCTTGATGTGTGTTATCCCCCTTCCCCCAGGAATAGCACTTCCTGAGAGCCAAACTGCAGTGATTGTTTTTGCTCTTCTGGGTCTAGCCACTCAGTGAAGCTACATGGCTCTGGGCTTGTATTTGGGAGTGTCTGCAAGGAGTCCTGTGATATACTCCATCTTCAGGTCTTTCAGTCGTGGATACCAGTACCTGCTCTGGTGAACGTAGCAGGGGAATGAAATGGACTAGATGAGGGTCTTCATTGTAATTTTGTTTGGTGTGCTGGTTTTGTGTTAGTTGGCCTCCAACCAGGATGTGGTACTTTCAAGAGTGCATCAGCTGTGGTACCATAGGGAGGTTGCAAATTTGTCCTAGGGTCACTAAGTATTCATGTTTCTCAGACAGTGGGCAGGGCCATAGAGCTTCCAAGAGATATGTCCTTGATTTTTGGTAACCAGGGCTGGTAGAGAAAGACCACAAGATGGGGGCAAGGATAGACTTGTCTGAGCTCAGACTCTCCTTGGGCAGTGCTTACTATGGCAGCTATGGGGGATGGGAGTGTGGTTCCCAGGCCAAGGGAGTTGTGTTTCCAGAGGGATTATGGCTGCCTCTGCTGAGTCATACAGATCACCAGGGAAGTGGGGGAAAGCTGGCAGTCACAGCCTCACTCCAGTCCCACACAGCCCACAGTCCTAAAAGCCGTCCTCACTCCCATCATGTCCCCCAAACAGCACTGACTTTATTTTCAGGTTGCCAGTGATCAGGGCTGAGCCCCAGACCACCAGCCTGCCCACTGAGAAAGGAGGTAGAGTCACAGTTTTTCAGCATCTCAGGGGGCCTTCAGTGGCAATCTAGTTTCTTCAAATGGTCTGTGCATTATCACAGCTTTACTGGTATTTTCCTGTGGAAGTTCTTGGAACAAAAGTTCATGATGTGACTTGCCATACATTGCTTTGTCTGTCTAAGCCAGAGCTGGAAGCTAGTCCTGCCTCCTACCTACCACTAGAAATGTTGTTAAGGGAAAAATCTGAAGAATTATAAAATAGGAAGTCCATTTAGGAAAATTTGGGAATATTTTCCAGGCTGGGAAACAGTCTCAGATTTCAGACCTCAGCCTGTATATAGAACAGTCATTTCACAGGTAACCAAGTCACCCTTTTCTGAGTTACTAGTGTCAAATAAGTAATACTGAACATTAAAGTATTTTTTTAACTATATGTAACTGACCCTAATGATTCTTAAGGCTTCTTTGGACATTTGAGAGCTGCTCTACTGTTACTCCAATAAAACTGCATAGTGAGTTGGCACTTGGAATCATTGGATTTAGGTTGTTGCTACAGTCCTGCAAACCCTAGACTTCTCAAACTAAAACATGTCAAATTATGAAACTGTAGTCACGTAAGAACCTCAATTGGAATTTTATGCTTTGACAAGTTCATCATGAGAATTTTCAGATTTACAGTTTGTAGACCTAATCACTGTAAATGTCTATGCATTCAATAGCTCACCTCTGATGGATGCAGACACCCTTAACTGAGCCAAAGGGACATTTTTTCCCCTAAGATAGATGGCTCTACTGTTGTGGGTAAGAAACATGTACAATAAATTATTTCTGCTAAAGAAAGGGTGTTGAAATCTAATGTCCAATTTGATCTCTTGATGCCTTCTGTATTTTGCAAGGCCATAGTCAACTGTCACTGCAGTTGTTATTACCTTAGTACACAATATAAGTGATGACATCTAATGCTTTATGAATTAATAGTGTATCCAAATACTAGGAGTTTCCATTTCTTCTCTCATGAGTATTTGTTATTCAAATAAAATAATCTTAAGGGCTTATTGTTATAAGTAGGTACAGAAATATCTATTTTTAACTATTTTTAATTATTTTACATATAAGTAAAGTGAGGCCTGAGGTTAAAAAGCAAATGAATAATAAAGTCAGAACTTACACTCTTTTTACTAATGGCCTTTCTACTGTTATACACTGATTCCCTTTTGTAAATAAAGTATCTTTTAGCCTCAAGTTTTTCCAATATGATTAACTTAGGAATAAAAGGCTTTATTTAATAAACAAAGTCTATGGCATTTTAGCAAAACATCCTAACAACATTTCAGCTAGACTCCTTGAAAATATAATTCATTATTTTGAAGATGGTAAAGCACAGGTACTATAAATGATACCTCATGAATATTTGTGACTTCGACAGCAATTTCTTGTATATATATACATACACACACAACCTACAAACACACACACACACACACACACACACACACACACACACACACACACACACCCTACAAACACATCTTTCAGGAATGCCATTCCTTACATAAAGATGCATATAAATGTGGGTGTGTATATACCCCCACACACATATCTACACACAGAGATACACATCTTTCAGGATTACCATGACTTACATGAAGACGGAGTCCTAACTTTTAGTTTATTTTTAAACTATTAGGAATTGTGCTCATTGAGAGAAATCCTATACTCACAGTGCTAAATATTCAAGCTATTGAGGAAATATCTGGAAAAACTGGAAGGGAGATTTGTTTCTTTCTGTTCCCTTTCAAGAGCAGAATGGAAACTGAGGTGTGAAGTTTACAGCTATGTTTCTTGGTTCCATATTGAAAGATCTTGGAATCACAAGTGATGTAATTTTAATAGTGTATATCATTCCCATCACTTTCAGTACTTTGGGAGGTGTTTCCTCCTGTCTGAGTCTGTTAACATGTTCACGCAGCCTGCCATCTGAGAAGGAATTTTCCCTGGCGGCCATGACCTAATTTCAAGGTTCTGGCAGCAGAATGCAGGCAACTGACAGCCCAGCTTTTCCTACTTAGCATATTAATCGCCTACATTTTTAGCATGCAGCCATGGTAAGAGGAAGCTGGTGATGGATTCGCCAGCTTTCTGAAAATCAGGCTGATAGAACACCTCTGCACCTCTGTAGACCTTGGATTTTCCAGGCATAATTTTTTTGTGAGCATTTCTGAATTTCCAGTTTCTGGCTCTTGTTCAGACTTAAACATACGCTATATACAGTGGAAAGCGGTTGGATTCTAGAAGGTGCCGAAGTTTACTAGCTCAGATAAAGATTGGCCTGTTGCTTTTTTGTTGATTACCTTTTCTTCCCCTTTAATTTCCTTTTATATTTGTTCCTGTAATCTAGGGAAGAACATTTCATTTTTCTCTAGAAGGAGACACTTATGCAGAGCCAAATGAACTACAATGCTGTTCTATTTTCTGATGATATGCATTTCTAGTGACATAGGAAGAGAAAATCTTATTGATTTAGCATTTGATAAGAATAAAATATTCAAATAAATATTTTAGTATTTTAAAATGTTATAGAATCTATCTTCTGAGAAAATCTCTAGGCTTACCTGAAAAAACTTTGTATTTTATTACTTTATAAACTTGATGAATTTTTACATTTTTTTGCATTTACAGTTCATAGGAAATAAAACAGACTGCTATTTTCACGAGGTAATATTGTTCCACAGCTCATTCTGTTTACTTTTAATTAGGTTTCTTTGTTCGGATGGCATGAATTTTAGCCAAAACACTTTTTTTTCCCCCAAGTAGTCATA
>CAUYQU010103096.1:0-11334 GCA_963574635.1 Cheracebus regulus | reverse complement strand
AAATAGCTTTTATTATTTTGAGATATGTTGCATCAATACCTAGTTTATTGAGTTTTTAAAATGAAGCATTGTTGAATTGTGTTGAAGGACTTCTCTGCATCTGTTGAGATAATCATGTGTTTTTTGTCATTGCTTCTGTTTGTTATGGATTACATTTATTGATTTGCATATGTTGAACCAGGCTTGTATGCCAGGGGTAAAGCTGACTTGATCATTATGGATAAACTTTGTGATGTTCTGTTGGATTCAGTTTGCCAGTATTTTATTGAGGATTTTCGCATTGATGTTCATCATCACCATACCTTTCTATTTACTCTGGAAAAAAGGAAGTCCATGGATACAGGGATCCGTACTGTTCTTGTTCACACATTTTAAAAACAATTCAATTTGGACTGATTGTTCCCTATAGCAGAAATCACATAATATCACAAAATTTGCTTTTTCATTTCTTCCATATAATAGGATTTAGGCTGAAAACATGGCTGCATAGCTGGAAATTATATTTCATAGCCTCTCTTCTTCTAAGTGTGGCCATACCACTAAGTTATCACTGGTGTAAGAGTGTAAGGAATGTTTGTAAACTTCTACTTTAATTGCTTTGAATTTCTGATTTTCCTTCCCCACAAACTGGAGCCTAGATATTTCCTTAAGCTTTGAATATGTAGGAGAGTGCAACAATCTGGATGAACAAGAAGACAGAAAGGACT
This sequence comes from Cheracebus regulus, assembly GCA_963574635.1. Taxonomy (NCBI): domain Eukaryota; kingdom Metazoa; phylum Chordata; class Mammalia; order Primates; family Pitheciidae; genus Cheracebus; species Cheracebus regulus. Next base: position 10,627 of record CAUYQU010103096.1, on the reverse strand, counting down.
TGGGTCCATCATTCATCAGGTGAAGCACAGATGTCCCTCCAACCTGGACTGCTCAACTTTGTATTGTTACATGAGAGGGAAATAAATTTCTCCCTGCTTTAAGCCACTGTATTTGTGAAGCCAGTTTGTTATAAAGCTATCCTGTACCTTAACTAATGCATATCTATGCCTGGTTCTCAGCAAACAGACAACTAGGGATTCCTGTGTCTTCTGCTGTGTCCTATGTAAGCTTATTTCTTCAGCTGTTTCACTTGGGTGGGGCACAAAAAAGTGTATGGGAGATAATATTGTTTTTGTTTGTGCATGTTTGAACCCCTCCTACTGGTTGATGGTTTGATTAGGCATGGAATTCTACTTGGGAAATAATTTTCCTTCAAAGTTTTAAACTTGTTGCTCAATTTTCTTTGTTATTCTAGAAAAAATTGTTTTGACTTATGAGGCTTTTTCTTTCTCTATTGAAGGTTTTAGGATATTTTTTTCAGCAAGGTTTTGAAATTTCTTAATGTATTTTAGTGTGGGTTTATTTTCTTGCATTGTGTTTGGCACTCAGTGGTCCCTTTCAATTTATCCTTTAATCCTGGGAAATTATCTTGAATTATTTGGTAAATGACTTTCTCCTGTTTTCTTTGCTCTTTCTTTCTGAACTGCTATTTTATTTGGATGTCATGCCTCCTTGGATTGCTCAAACTTTTCCCTCCTCCTTTTTATCTCTTTGGGTTTTTTTTTTTTCTCTGTCTTCTATGAAACTTCTTCAAATTAACCTTCCAACCCACCTGTTGATGTTTTTCATTTCTGACTTACTGTTTTTAATTTCTAAGAACTGCTTTTCTGTTCTTTGAATTTTCTTTTCTCATTGTTTCCTGACATGGATGCCATGCCATCTTTAACTGCTGGGAGGATATCATTAATAGTTGTTTTCCTCAAGTTTTCTTCTCTTTGCACTCAGTCCACTGAGTGGCTTACTTTTTCTCAACATTTGTTTTGATTGCTATCTTTCCTCAGATTAGAAGCTGTTCTCAGATGTCTGGAGATTTTCTTTTCTCTGCTGATAGAGTGAAGGTGTAAACATCTGATTGAGTGCTCTGAGTATGGTAATGGGGCTTGGAGGTTTTGAGTTCTCAGTAGGGTGTCTAGACAGACAACTAGCTGCCAAGCTCCAGAGGTTGGTATCTTTATGTATTTCCTTTTGCCTAATCAGGTGTCCCAGAGAAGAATCTCATCACCCTGAATCTAAAGGGTGGAGATTTGGCTGCCATAATTCTTGGAGGTGAGTGGAGGGAGAGGGCTGGTGGTCTCAACATTCAGCATGTCCTATTTATACTACAGTTAATGATGCTGTTTTTAGTAAATTACCCAGACCCACAGCTATGCTTAGTGTCCCTGGCCCAGAGATCCTCCATTTTAAACTTTTCTGAAGAGTAATCGTTCACCATTCATTTGAGTAAGGAAGGTAAAGTCACTCCATTAAGTGGGAGGATATCTAGTATTTTAAATGATTTTCAAACAACTTTTACCAAACTCCCTTAATTTCTGTATCCATCAAGTATCCCCTTCATTCTCAGGTTCAGAAATGCCAGAAGTCTCCAGTGCAGCTAGCACCTGTGGCTTTTTTTCTGTGAAACAGAATCTTACTCTGTTGCCCAGGCTGGAGTGCAGTGGCATGATCATAGCTCACTGCAGCTTCAAACTCCTGAGCTCAAGCAATCCTCCTGAGCAGCTGAAGCTACAGATGTGCACCACCGCACCTGGCTAATTTTTATTTTAAATGTTTTTGTAAAGACTGAGTCTCACTGTGTTGCCCAGGCTGTTCTCAGACTCTGGGCTTCAAGAGATCCTTCTGCAGTGGACTCCTAAAATGCTGGGATTACAGATGTGAGCCACCGTGCCAGGCCTACCTCAGGTTTTTGACAATTCTGCAGAATAAATAAAGTTGTTTCCAAGCTTCTCCCCATTATCGGCTTAGTGGTTTAGCTGTATTAAATCTGCTTAATCAGTGGTTATTCACTTATCTGTTTTATAGTTTAACAAATTAGTAGCTATTTTTCTCCTATCTTTGAAAGATCATCTTATTTTATTTTTAAAAAGATCTCATTTGATTCTACTTTGGGAAGGAGTGAATTTAGGTGTGAGTTTTCAATCTATCATTTTAACCTGGCACCTTGATGAATGCTTTTATTAGTCTTTTATTTTCTCTTAGACTAGCAGAGAAGTTTTAAAATGACTTACATTTTCTTACATTCACTTTTCTATGAGGAAGAAAATGTAATTTTATTATACATGCCAATGGAGAGTATTAAGAAATAGTTATATTCTCTGACTCAGGGGATTAATATAGTTCCAGAAGAATAATGTAAATGGGTATAATAACATCTTAATGAATTTCCAATAAATCTCAGAATCTACTGTTTAATATACCATTTATTTAGAAGAATAGAGTTTGTGCCAAACATGTACTTGGGATTTTAAAAAAAGAAAACTAAAAGGCTGACAGTAAAGTGACAAAATACAGGAGCTCATTTATAAAAATGTTATTAAAACAAATTATTTTATTATAATTTTTTGATCAAGACTCACAAAATGGGTTTGTTTGTAGGCATTAGTCCTTCTACAGGTAATAAGCTCACAATAAGCTTTAAAGATATTGAGAATTCTTCCTCTGTTTGTTACTAATTGGCCTTGTAGAAGGAGTCTGTTGGTACGTGCTCAGGTGCATAAGAATTAGAGCTATTTCTCCTTCTCTCCTTTTGTCTAAGTTTTGTGCCTGTGTTAGTATTAGCCCCAAAGTGCTTGTCTTATTTAATTCTATTTTGAGTTCACTGAATCACTGGCTGATGGAAATAAACTTTCCATATCTCCTTGTAGCTTTCAGATGAGAGGCTTCCATAGGCATTTAGAATTGTCTGGCTTTTCAAAACCCATTAAAAAGTCTGAGAGTAGAGAGGCTGTCAGTGTTGTCACTCAGATCCAATATAATCAGCTGTCCAACCATGTGTTACTTCTAACAGCAGCTTTATCCCATTGACTCCTTGTTTCTGAGATGCCTGTGAGGATCAATCACATCTGCCAAGGCAGAGGGGGAGGTTGAATGAACTAGATCCTAGTTTGCAAGCTCACCATCCCACACAGAATGAGACCATTTCTAATAGAGAGCTGGTGCAGGGTGCTAGATGTTGGCATATTTGGGGTCTGGGAGCACTTCTCTGCACAGAGAATCCTGACATGGGATCCATTTATAATTTCAGTCAAGAGGAGCTGCTAGAATCCATACTATGTCCTATCAGTCCCCCTTTCCTGGGAGTGGTCTCCTGAAGACCTGGTTACTTGGCCACTAATTGGAAATAAATGCTACTTTGAGGCCCAGGCGTGTTGGCTCACATTCATATCCCCAGCACTTTGGGAGACTGAAGTGTCATGCATGATCAACTGAGCCCAGGAATTTGAGGCTACAATGAGCTCAGATCTCACCTCTACACTCCAGCCTGGGAGACAGAGTGAGATCCTGTCTCTTAAAAGAAAAAAAAGAAGGTACTTCAAAAGGACCTCATTTGACCCCAGGAGCCCAGTACATTTCAGTAGACTATTTAGAGCACAGGGAGATAGATTATGCCACTTTGAGATATTTTTAACCCAGACCTACCATAGTACTTCGTGCTCTTAGGTGCTTCAAGGTTATTTGTGGGGTTTATTTCTAACAGTGTTAAAACAGTTCTGACTAATCCAAGGCTGTATCATCTGGAAAGAAAAAATGAAATAACGTATACATTTCATCATAGTATTCTGTGATTCTAGGTGATCCAAGTTAGTGAAAGAACTTCACTTTGCTTCTTGCTCAGATTAGTGTTTCTTCCCAGGCATCTCTTTAGGTTTTTATGCACATGGGAAGGGCCTTGGGACAAGCAGGACTATGAATAGTTTGCATACACTGCTTCCATCATTTTCTGTTGGGATCTTTCTCCCTTTTTTTATTATTTTCCTCAATCTCCCCAAATGCCTTCAGTCTTTTCTTCTCCAACTCCAAACTTTCTCAATAAATGACCTGTTAGTTTAATATTACTGGTGATTAAACTGATGGAGTTATAATTTTTCTTAATATCAGCATTGTGATGAAGATAAAGTAACAAAAACAGTAATGCCAAATATATGCTTCTTTTGTAGGATTTCAGATGTTCACAAAAAGCTAGAGGAGTAATTTGAGGGTCAGTAGGATAGGCAAAAGTATATTCCTTGTCATTTTTTTTTTACTTCAGAGGAAGTCTTGCTTTGTCATCGAGGCTGGAGTACAGGGGTGTGATCTTGGCTCACTGCAACCTCTGCCTCCCAGGTTCAAGTGATTCTCCTGCTTCAGCCTCTTGAGTAGCTGGGATTACGGGCACCTGCCACCATGCCTGGCTAATTTCATATTTTTAGTAGAGAATTGGTTTCACCATGTTGGCCAGGCTGGTCTCAAACCCCTAACCTTCAGTGATCCGCCTGCCTCGGCCTCCCAAAGTGCTGGGATTACAGGCATGAACCATTGCTCCCAGTCTTTACCTTCTTGAAGTTATGTAGAAGTATCTATTCTCCCCTCGCTTAGAAATGTACTTAGGCATCAGTTCGTTTTCCTGATAGACCACCATAAGAAGGAATAGTGGCTTCATGAAAGTACCTGAAAGTGTACTTTGTTCCTTCTAGCACTTTCTGATTTGAAGAACTCCACATTTTGCAGAATAAATTGATAGTAGAATAAGTGAATCAGGCAGCATCATTTCAAATTAAAAAAAATTGTAAGCTAATATATTTGGACTGTGTCCTCTTGACACTCAAACCTCCTCTTCTTTTCCATGAATCACTTAATAATTTTTAGAAACCAGCATGATATGGACAAAATGTCATGCATTAACCAACTCTTAATGGTGAGATAATGCATGTGAACTGATTTCCTGCAAACTAGGAGTGTTGTTTGAACTTGGAGAATCTTTATTATAGTAGGAATGTAGTAAGGATTTGAAAAATACTTAAAAATACAACTTAAGAAACTCTCCATTATACAGATAGAGCCATAGATTCTCAGAGATGAGAGCTAATTTTCCTGAAGTCATCAAATGTAATAACAGCAGAGCTTGGGTTAGATTCTCTTTCCCAGGCAGTGTTCTTTCCATTGCACTGTGTTGCTTCTTCCATTAGTTATGTTCTGTGCACATTTCCAGTTAGTTCAATGTGAATCACATAATAACTGTCACAACAAAAGAGACAAGGAAACTTAGGCTAATTAAATAGGCAGGTTATGAAGATCTATAATATAAAAACATTGGAAAATTCTATGTCTCCAAACTTGTGTTGGATAATTTTAAACCTACAAAAACATGTACCTACCTTTCACCTAGATTTGATGATTGTTAATATTTTTAATATTTTTTCTTATTTCTGTCTCTTTATACATATATAAATTTATAGAATTATTCAAAAATGAATTACAGATGTCATGATGCTTTACTCTCAAATATGTCCTAAGAATAAGAACTTTTCTCTTTCTTTTTCTTTTTTTTTTTGAGACAGTTTCTCACTCTGTCACCAGGCTGGAGTGCAGTATCTTGGCTCACTGCAGCCTTGACCTCCTGGACCCAAGTGATCCTCTCACCTCAGCCTCCAGAATGGCTGTGATTATGTACATTCCACCACCTGGCTAATTTTTATATTTTTGTAGAGACAGGGTTTCATTGTGTTACCCAGGCTGGTCTCAAACTCCTGAGCTCAAGTGATCCACTCACCTCAGCCTCTCAAATGCTGTAATTACAGGCATGAGCCATTGCACCCAGCTGATCTGTTCTTATATAACTAAAATTCATTAAAGAAATTGAACACTGATACAAGAATATCGATTAGCAACATACTTTATGTTTTAAAGTTAATCTAGGGTGTTTCCCCCGCTTTGGTTTTGTTTTCCATGACTCTAATTTTAAAGAGGAGAGACTAGTGCCATTTTTTCCCCGTTTCCATTTTATTCTTTTTTTAGAGATAGATAGAGTCTTGCTCTGTCACCGAGGCTGGAGAGCATCTGTGCAATCATAGCTCACTGCAGCCCCAAGCTGCTGGGGTCAAGCGATTCCTCCCACCGCAGCCTTCCGAGTTGCTGGGACTACAGGTGCGAGCCACCAAACCCTACTTTTTCTTTTCATTTCTTTCATGTTTAAACTTTCCATAAGTTGGATTTGTCTTATTGTTGTCTCATAATTAGATTCAGGTTCAATACTTTTGTCAAGGGGATAGATGTTCTTTACAGTGCATCTTATCAGAAGGTGCATGATATCAGTTTGTCTACTATTGGTAGTGTCAGTTTTAATCACTTGGGTAAGGTATGTTTAGCAGTGTTTTCCTTTATAAGGTAACTTTTTTTCTTCATGAACTTAATAATTTATTCAGTAATCTTTTGGGACTGCATAAATATCTGTTTCCTAGCAAATTTCTATTCAGTGCTTTGAGCATTCATTAATGATATTTTCCCGAAGATGGTGTTTATATAATTTATCATTTCTCTGCACTTATTAGTTTGTATTCTTCTGTAAAGAACTTTACCTTCCAATTGTTATAGCATTCCTAAGGACTCATAGATTTTTAAAATTCCTTATAATTTATAACTATAATTATTATTATTATTTGATATTCACATTGTCTAGTGGGAGCTCTTACAAGTAAGTTTCGATGTCCTTTGGAAATCTCCATGGTAGTTTTTTAGCATGTCCTCACTTTCTGGCACAATAAGAGATTCCAGGCTTACTTTGAAGGTTTCCTATCTCAGATCTGGTATTGGCTGTTTCTCTAAAGAGTCCTGATGAGGAATTGTGTTTAGAAACTAAGAGCTGAGCATTGGGTGTGTTTATTGCTGTTGAAGTGTCAGTATTTCTAGAATATTTCAGTTGAGAGAACTAGAAAATATGTGTTTTAAAAATCGTAAATTCAGGCTATAAAGTGAAATTACAGTCTAATTCCAAAGAGCTTCCCTTCTTCCACCCATTCCATTTTTGGATCTTTCTTTTTCTATAGTGAGACCTCTCATTCCCTAAAAAAATCAAATTTTCTGCAATTATCTTTAATACTACAAATACACATATAAAATATTATCCTACAGCACACACATGAGTCCATAAATAGATTAATTGACCCCTTCCAACAAGCCTACCATTTAGTTTGTTCAGGCTGCTAAAATAAAATACAATACATAGGGTAGGTTATAAACAACAGAAATTTCTTTCTCACAGTTGTGGAGGCTGGAAAGTCCAAGATCAAGGCAGATTCAAGTCTGATAAAGCCTTGCTCTCCTGCTCATGGATACCTTTTTACTGCATTGTTACAGGTGGAAGGGAAGAGCTAGCTCTCTGTGGTCTCTCACTAATCCTCATCTTGAGGGCTTCACCCTCATGATAGAATCACCTTCTAAAGATCCCACCTCCTAATAGCATCACCTTGGGAGTTAGAATTTTAGCATATGATTTTTTTGAGGGTTCACACACATTCAGACCATAGCATCCACTAAGTATGGTTCAATAATTTTCTGCAGCTTGTATGATGACAATATACGACTACAGTATTAAAAGTTACTTGAATTAATACTTTTTTCTTTATGCATATATTACCAACTTGATGTATGGTAAAGTTCTTTTTTTAGTATTCAGTTTAAAAAAATGTTTTTTGGGGGGGACTTTCACCAAGATGACCAAATAGGAACAGCTCTGGAGCCCACTTCCCAGCAAGAGTGATGCAGAAGGCAAATGATCTTCGCATTTCCAACCGAGATACCAGATTCATCTCAATGGGACTGGTTGGACACTGGTACCTTGGTTACACCTACTGTCCAACCAGTCCCATTGAGATGAACCTGGTACCTCGAGGTAGGGTGGGTTGTTGCCTCACCTGGGAAGTGCAAGGGGCTGGAGAACTGCCTCTCCTACCCAGGGGAGGCCACTGGGGACTTTTCCAGACACTCCAGCACTCTGGCTCAGATACTGCGCTTTTCCCACAGTCTTTACAGCCCACAGACCAGGAGATTCTTGCCAGTTCCCACAGCACCAGTGCCGTGGGTTTCCAGGACAAAACTGGGCGGCCGTTTTAGCCAGTGCCTGGAATGCCTGCGAGACAGAACCATTAATTCCCCTGAAAAAACGGGGGCTGAAGGCAGGGAACCAAGTGATGTGGTTCGGTGGGTCCCACCCCCACAAAGACCAGCAAACTGAAACCCAGTGGCTAGAGATTTTTGCAGCCAGCATAGCAGTTTGAGCTCAACCTGGGATGGTTGGCCTAGGTTGGGGTAGGGGTGTCCACCATTACTGAGGCAGCTCTAACCTTGCCTGTGTAAACAAAATCGCAGGGAAGTTTACACAGCAGCTGGGTGGAGCCTGTGGCAGCTCAGCAACGCCTCTCTGGGCAGACTGTGACTGGACTCCCTCCTTGCTGGGTGGGACATCTCTGAACACAAGGCAGCAGCCTGTCAGGGACCTATAAATAAAGCCCCATCTTCCCGGGACAGAGCACCTGGGAAAAGGGGCAGTTGTGAGTTTCACTTTAGCAGACTAAAATGCCCATGCCCAGCAACTCTGAAGGAAGCAATGGAGCTACCAGCACAGCACCTGAGCTCTGATAAGGGACAGACTGTCCCTTTAAGTGGCTCCTTGATCACCATATATCCAAAAAGACACCTCACACAGGAGAGCTCTGGCTGACATCTGGCAGATACCCTTCTGGGGTGGAGCTACCAGAGGAAGGAACAGGCAGCAATTCTTGCTGTTCTGCAGCCACTGCAGGTGATTCCCAGGCAAGCAGATTCTGGACTGGACCTCCAGCAGTCCTGCAGCAGAGGGGCTTGACTGTTGGAAGGAAAACTAAAAAAGAGAAATAGCTTCAACATAAAAAGAAAGGATGTCCACTCAGAGATCTCATCCGAAAGTCACCAACTTCAAAGACCACAGGTAGATAAATCCACGAAGACAGGAAGAAACCAATGCAAAAAGGCTGAAATCATCAAAAACCAGAATGCCTCTTCTCCTCCAAGGGATCACAACTCCTCACCAGCAAGGGAAGAAAACTGGATGGAGAATGAGTTTGATGAATGACAGAAGCAGACTTCAGAAGGTGAGTATTAACAAACTTCTACGAGCTAAAGGAGCATGTTCTAACCCAATGCAAAGAAACTAAGAATCTTGAAAAAAGGTTAGATGAAATGCTAACTAGAATAACCAGCTTAGAGAAGAACATAAATGACTTGATGGAACTGAAAACACAGCATGAGAACTTCACGAAGTATATGCAAGTTTCAATAGCCAAATCGTCAAGCAGAAGAAAGGATATCAGAGACTGAAGATGAACTCAATGAAATAAAAAGAAAAGGCAAGAAAAGAGAAAAAAAGAGTGAAAAGAAATGAACAAAGCCTCCAAGAAATATGGGATTGTGTGAAAAGACCTAATTTATGCTTGATTGGTGTACCTGAATGTGACAGGGAGAATGAAACCAAGCTAGAAAACATTCTTCAGGATATTATCCAGGAGAACTTTCCTAACCTAGCAAGACCGGCCAACATTCTAATCCAAGAAATACAGAGAACACCACAAAGATATTCCTCAAGAAGAGCAACTCCAAGGCACATAATCTTCAGATTTACCAGCGTTGAATTGAAGGGAAAAATGTGAAGGGTAGCCAGAGAGAAGGGTCGGGTTACTCACAAAGGAAAGCCCATCAGACTCAAAGAGATTCTCTCAGCAGAAACCCTACAAGCCAGAAGAGAGTGGGGGCCAATATTCAACAGCCTTAAACAAACGAACTTTCAACCCAGAATTTTATATCTAGCCAAACTAAGCTTCATAAGTGAGGGAGAAATAAGATCCTTTATGGACAAGTTGCTGAGAGATTTCATCACCACCAGCCCTGCCTTACAATAGCTCCTGAAGGAAACACTAAACATGGAAAGGAACAACCAGTACTAGCCACTGCAAAAATGTACCAAATGGTAAAGACCATCAACACAGTGAAAAAACTGCATCAACTAACAGGCAAAACAGCCAACTAGTATCAAAATGGCAGGATTAAATTCACATATAACAATATTAGCCTTAAATGTAAATGGGCTAAATGCCCCAGTCAAAAGACACACACTGGCAAACTGGATAAAGAGCCAAGGCCCATCGGTGTGCTTTATTGAGGAAACCCATCTCATGTGCAGGGACACATATAGACTCAAAATAAAGGGATGAAGGAAGATTTACCAAGGAAATATAGAGTTAAAAACAGGGCTTGCAATCATAGTATCTGATAAAACAGACTTTAAATCAACAAAGATCAAAAGAGACAAAGAAGGGCATTACATAATGGTAAAGGGATCAATGCAAAAGAAGAGCTAACTATGCTGAATATATATGCACCCAATACAGGAACACCCAGATACATAAAGCAAGTTCTTAAAGACCTACAAAGAGACTCAGACTCCCACACAATAATAGTGGGAGACTTTAACACTCCACTGTCAATATTAGATCAACGAGACAGAAAATTAACAGGGATATCCAGGACTTGAACTCAGATCTGGACCAAGCAAACCCAATAGACATCTATAGAAATCTCCACCCCAAATCCACAATTTGTATAAATTTTCCTCTAGACACC
>CAUYQU010103091.1:0-13717 GCA_963574635.1 Cheracebus regulus | reverse complement strand
AAAGGCGCCGGGATCTGTGTGATTTCCCCTGCGGGGACACACTGCGCAGGCTGAAACAGCGGCGCTGAGATTCGTAGCGCTTTTTTGCCTGGGGATCTCCTGGGCTGGCTCCCTGATTCAGTCCCCTTTTTAATCTGCCTTTCTGTAGCTCCACTCACCAGTTAAAAGGGCACACAGACCAGTGGATTTTGTACGGAGACCCGCCGCACCGCGGCGCCGGCAAAGCAGCCGCGCAGGCCGAAACAGCCGCACTGGCGACCCGTGGGGCTGCTCCCCCTGGGAATCTCCTGGTCTAGGGGTAATAAAAATCCGTCTGGAAATGCGGCGTCCACTCACCCTCTGCACTTTCACTGGGAGCTGCAATCCTGAGCTGCTCCTAATCCGCCATCTTGGATCTCTCCGGGAATGGAAGTTTTTTTTTGAGACAGAGACTTGCTCTGTTGCCCAGGCTAAAGTGCAGAGGCATGATCTCGGCTCGCTGCAACTTCTGCCTTCCAGATTCAAGGGATTCTTTTGCCTCAGCCTTCCAGCTAGCTGGGATTACAGGTGCACGCCACCTTTTATGTTTTTTAGTTAAGACAGGGTTTCACCACATTGGCCAGGCTGGTCTCGAACTCCTGAAGCTTTTTCTTAAAAAAAAAAAAAAATTCTAAGTGGAAGCTCAGTAAATAAAACAGATGAAACAGATTAGTTCTGGGTGAAAGGGAAGAGCAAGTCCAGGATCCACCTCCCAAATTCCACTCTCCCTTCCCTACCCCTGAGGTCTGTCCACTATACCTGGGTGTACTTCTGGAAGCTGCTTGAAAAATCCAGACCAGTGGGAACCAGTAGGGAGTTGGCGAATGGTAGGTGATCTGGCATATAGTCTCATGGGGAGCTTATTGCAGGGTGAACTGAAATAAGAAAAGAGTAAGAAGAGGTGAACAAAAGAGGTAACTGTGAAGGAATTCAGGTGTGAGGTGCTGAGGGCCTGGGAGTAGGGGTGGAGGGAGAGGAGGAGGGAAGGGAAGGAACGGAGACCCATGTCCTATTTCCAGTATCTTTATCTAAGCTGATTATTATACCTTGACTTTCATTTTCAGTACTGAGGCTTATAATCTATTTTGAAATATTGAGTGAGGAGTTTTCAACCCATCCCTAAACCGCAGTCCTTATGATAGGAATAAAGAAACATTAACAGATGAGCACGGCAACTGCTTAATTCTCGGGGTCCAACTCACGGGCGTTCCTTCTAGAAGCATACCTGTCTTTCCTCTTCCAGATGTAAGCCACCTTTTATGTATTTTTGACATTTTGCGGTTTCCTGCTCAGGAAGAAAGTGTGCTTCCCAAGGGATTATATTAAATTGAATTGATTGTCAGACAGAATTGAAGAGTTACAACAAAAAAGGAAGCAGGCCGTATTCATCTCCCCAGCTCTTTACGTTCATGTACATTTGTCTTTTCTGCTTCCAAATTAAGTCTCTACTGGTTTTGTCTGGTCAGCCCAGCTTTCCATTCCTGAAACCCTGAGCCACTCGAGCTGATTTCAGTGAGAAGGGAGTTTGCAATGACACAGCCCCTAAGGGGGCCACTAATGGACTCACCCATTCGTCAACGTCGGTATTCTTCATTAACCAAACTGAGCTTATTGAAATAGCTTAGCAACCAATCCACATTTGCCTGTGTTGAAGAAATTTGGTGCATGGGAAAATAACACTAGCCTATGATGAAGGACTAATATGTGAGAGTCAGACAGTGAGTTCCTAAATGGTTAAATTTTCACAACACCATGTTAATTCTATCACATGAGGGTTTCAAGTTTCACTTACCCAATTTTGTAGAGCTGGACATTTAGAATAATGCCGAGATAAATATCGTTTTGTATATACTGTTTCACATGTTTTCTTTGGAAAAAATCCTAGAAAAGGATTGCTAGGTAGGACGTAAATTCCTAGAAAAAAGGATTGCTAGCAATCCTGTAGGAATTTGCCCCAAGAGAACATGTGGCATAATTGTTGACAAATTGTAACTTTTATGCCAATTTTATTCCCCTATTGTTCAATACTTAACTGATTTTCAATTTATTCCTATAGTGAGTTATAGTGTGATGAGCATCCTTGAATATGACTCCTTTTTTTTTTTTTACACATTTACTGTTTTCTTAGGTTAAGATCCTCAGAAATTCAATTGCAGTATCAAAGATATAAACATTTTTGAAGCTTTTCATCCATATTGCCAACTTTTCTTCTAGAAAAAGGGTTAACTCTCACCCACAGTGATTAGAATGCCATTTATTTCTCAAGATGTTTGCTAGCTAGCATGTAGCTTATCATTTTAAAAAAATTTGCTAATGAGAAAATCCAAGAATAGTAGCTTAGTGTTTTGATTTGTATTTCTTTGACTGTTAATGAAACTAAACATCATTTTTGGTTTTAGGCTTAAGATTTACGAATCTTAAGGTTTACAAGTAGTTTGTTTCAATGTTAGAATTAGACTACAAAGTTTCTATTTTGGATTAATTAATTAGCTTTGATACCATTACTCAAGAACTATTTATTGAGCACTGACTATATGCAAGATGGTGTGACAGCCATGGTGAGGATGCCGCAGGTGAGAAAGGTGAGTTCCTATCCCTAAGACATTAATCTGCTGCAGAGAAAAGACAGATACACACAAATAGATACTTTAAAATGGGAAATCTTGTATCTTTTATTTATTTAACATTTATAGTATCTGAAAAGACATTTGATAATATAAAACGATCTGAGACTACTAACAACAAATGGCCTAGAACCAAATAAAACCACTAAAACAGAGATTAACAATGAAATTTACCTTGAGCTTTAAAGACAATGCTATTAATTAACAATGCATGCAACTTAACTCCATGCTTCTTAGCGCTGATAAGAAATGTGTAGGGTCATTTAGCTGTCATTAGCTACTAAAAGGATGTGTGGGCGGGGCAGGGTGGTTTCTGCCTGTAATCCCAGCACTTTGGGAGACCAAGGCGGGTGGATCACCTGAGGTCAGGAGTTAGAGACCAGCCTGACCAACATGGTGAAACCCCGTCTTTACTAAAAATACAAAAATTAGCTGGATGTAGTGGTACGTGCCTATAATCCCAGCTGCTCGGGAGGCTGAGGCAGGAGAATCGCTTGAACCTGGGAGGCAGAGGTTGCGGTGAGTCAAGATTGTGCCATTGCACTCCAGTCTGGGCAACAAGAGCGAAATTCCATCTCTTAAAGAAAAAAGAGATGTATGTAGTCAGATTGACTAGCATAAATCTTTTGCCAACTGATTTCAAAATTGGTTGTCATAACTGGTACTGACAGGCACTGTACCAATAATTGAAGATGATTAAAAATGACAAAAATATAATGAGATTGCTAATGCCCTCAACCCAAAGTACAGGCATTCAGCTATTGACCATAATTGGTTTTCTGTGTTTCATTTATTTGTTTGTGCATTCTACAAATGTTTAGTAAGTTCAAGAAACTAAGGTAAGGTCTACACTACAGGAGATTGTAATTTGTTTGGAAGAAGACAAAACATAGTTAAAAAATAATGAGGTATAAGTGTTATGATGCAGGGAGGCACAGAAGGAAAAGGAAGTCTGTGTGTCTCTGTATGTGATGTCAAAAGACTTGAAAGGAAGTGACATTTGACATAGGTTTCAAAGCTGAATAGAAAAGAAAGGATTTCTAGGTAAAGGGCATAACATATACAAAACACGAATATATAAAACTACAAGGAGTGTCAGGTAAAGATAAGCAGACAGGTTTCGGCGGTGGGGAAAGTGGCATTTGCCAAGTCAGGTTGGGTGAGCTCTATCCTTTAGACCTGTGCTGGCACAAATCACATGGGGCTAATTAGAATTAGTCATAATTAAAACTTTATTTCCTCAGTTATACTAGACACATTTCAAGTGCTCTATAGCCACATGTGGCTAGGGGCCATCATGCCGGAGAGCACAGACATAAAGGAAATGAGGTGAAGTCAGGCACGGTGGCTCACACCTGTGATAGTAGCACTTTGGGAGACTGAGGAGGGAGAATTGCTCGAAGCCAGGAGTTAGAGACCAGCCTAGGCAACATAGTGAGACCCTATCTCTACAAAAAGTAAAAAACTTAGCTGAGCATGGTGGTGCATGCCTGTAGTCCCAGCTACTTGGGAGGCTGAGGTAGGAAGATTGCTTGAGCCCAGGAGTTTGAGTCTGCAGAGAGCTATGATCATGCCACTACGTTCCAGCCTGGGTGACAGAGATTACATCTCTAAAAAATTTTTAAAAAGAGGGAGTGAGGATCCAGTTGAGAGAAAATGAGTGACAGTGAAAATGGAGAACTGGGTACAATCTAAGACATTTGGAAGGTAGAAGCAATAGTACTTGTTACCAGTTGATGGATGGAAGGTCGGGGGGAGTTAAAAGTAACAGTGCTACTTAATGGCTGGGTGGAGAGTGATAAATGATACAATTCGTGTAAACAGGGAACAGAGGAGGAGGTCTGTTGGACAAAACAACAAGTTCAAGAGTTGGACATGTTGCAACTGAGGTACCTACGGGAATTCCATGTGAGCAGGCAGTTTAATGCTCAGAAAAGAAGACAGATCTTGCAGAGACTTTAGTATGTAAATACATTGACCATACACAACTGCAGTAACTAACATAGATGTAAGTCTGTATGCCCGACCCTGTTCCCAGTGCTTCACATGTACTTTAGTTCATGTCATCTTCTCTATGACTGCATGAGTTAGGATTTACTGTCATTAACCCCAATTTAGAGTACAAGGAACCGGAGGCACAAAGAGGTTATGTAATCTACCCAAGTTCATACCAGCAAGAGATGGAGTCAGGATTTGAACTGAAACATATTGGCCTGACCAAAAATCCAGACAGAGGGTGGTGTGACAGACCATAAAGGAAGGATTTGAATATGTATGTGAAAAATTCCACAAAAATTTCAAATTAAGTCACATTTAACTGCATAACAAAAATAACTTTTACAGAAAAAGCAGAGTAGAATAACTTGGAACTGATTAGAAAATTTAAAATACGTGACTGTTGTTTACGCAGTGTAGAATTGGGGGAAGCCATGGAAGTCAATGTGCTTGCCTGAGAAGAATGAGTGGATGGGGAGGAAAGAGGACCCCAGCGTAGAATCCTGGAGAACACTGATATTCAAGGAGCGGTAAATGCAGAGAGCTCAGCCAATGAGACTGTGAACTAGAAGGGAGTGACATGCCTGAAGCCAAGGAAGAAAACATCTGGTAAAGAGAAATGGTTGGTGGGAAGAGTTCAGATATAATAAAGCCTGAAAACGTTTCCAGTGACTTTCCTGAGCTGGAGTTTGTTGTTGGCTTTTTTGAGAACAGCTTCTATAGTACAGAGGGTGGTGGAGCCAGAAGACAGTGGGATGAGAAGTGCATAGGTGAAGAGTGGCTGGGCGCGGTGGCTCTTGCTTGTAATCCCAGCACTTTGGGAGGTTGAGGCAGGGGGATCACCTGAGGTCAGGAGTTCGAGACCATCCTTACCAAAATGGTAAAACCCCGTCTCTACTAAAGATATACAAAATTAGCTAGATGTGGTAGCAGGCACCTGTCATCCCAGCTACTCAGGAGGCTGAGGCAGGAGAATCACTTGAACTCGGGAGGCGGAGGTTGCAGTGAGCTGACATCATGCCACTGCACTGTGCGGCCTGGGTGACAGACTGAGACTCTATCTCAAAAAAAAAAAAAAAGAGTGTAGACACATCTCCCAGATTCAGCTGTGAAGAGAAAGGATAGAATTTTGGCATAGCATTTTTTTAAAACAATTTTTTCTTTTTTGAGATAGGGTTTCACTTTGTCGCCCAGGCTGGAGTCCAGTGGCCCCATCATGGTTCACTGTGTCCTTGACCGCTCCAGGATCAAATGATCCTCCCACCTCAGACTGGGACTATAGGCATGTGTTACAATGGGTTTTGCCATGTTGTCCAGCCTGGTCTTGAACTCCTGAGCTCAAGCAATTCTCCCACGTCAGCCTCCCAAAGTGCCGGGATTACAGGCTTGAGTCATTGTACCCAGCCATAGTCTTAAACATGAGATGTGTGAATGGAAAAGGGCCATTCCATGTCTCTCAGGAAATGGGCGCTGGAATTCCTGTAGACGAGACTACAGCTTTTCTCAGAAAACAGCTTCATAGCAGTTCAAATGCTTGAACAAAGATTTCATTAAAATCGTGGAGTCTTGAACTTGAATGAAGGTCCAGGCAATGTGTAATTACTGTATGTTCAGTGTTTATGCTTTAACTTGTGAGAAATGACAAGGGAGATCCAGGGTGTATCAATTTGGCATTTTGCTGAGGTAGGAATTTTAACCATGTGCATGCTGAGGCTGTGGAGCTGGCATCTGCCCCTTCTCTGGGTCATGAGCCCCGCAGACGGCTCCGCATCCACTCCTACCCTGATGTCACGTGAAGTCTTTAATGATGTTGTTTCATAGTGAAAAAATGGCCATCAAATGGGATAGAAAACTCAAAAGGGTAGTTTTCTTGTAGTTAATAGGTGGCATCCAGATACGTATGTGTTGAAATGCAAATAGATTTAGCAGTGAGCCAGGAACCCAAACCTGTTTTCATGACTTTGACCTTCTGGAAGTTATGGGAATGTATCCCGCATAGATCAAATAAGTAGGATGACCACACGTCCTAGGTTGCTTGGGATATTCCTGATTGACTCCTGTTGACCTGGTAAAATATCTAATAGTGTCTCCTTTTATTCTCCAAAATAGTCCTGGTTTGTCTGATAAATCATAAGGTCACCATATATGAATACAATGAATTCAATCAGATTATGGGGAAGGAGGGAGGGCTGGACAGAGTGTATCCAGGAAGGTTTCATAGCTGTGCCCTTGAACAACAGAGATTCCAATAAGGGAGAGGGGGGAAAGAAGGCATTCCTGACTGGGGATGGTGAAAGCGCACAAGAGGCGCTTGCCTCACAGAAAGCAGAGACGTTGAGTTCTCTCTCAAACCACACTCCTGTAAAAACCCACCAAACCTGAAGTAGTTAAAATGAGAAGTGGAAGGCAGCCATCTTCCATGAGATTCACTGCCATATTCTTGGCTGTCCGGTTCTGAGGATTTGAAAAGTGTTGGTTAATATTTGCACATTTTTATTAACTTGATTTCCGTAGAGAATACTACCAGGCAGTTATTTTACATCATGACAGCAGCAAAAATGTCTTCTTCAACCAGTTCTTAGATTCTAATGTTTTAGAAGTTGTAGGAATTATAGCTCCCCTACTAGCTAAAGAGGGGTTTGGATAGAGGAGATAAACTTAATTTAAAGCATAAAGTGTTTGAAGGTTTCCTCCCCATTGTAATTATAAGAATTATATTTAATATGTATGTAACAGATATTCACATCTTGAAGGGAGAAAACAACTCCCTTTGCATAAGGCAAAAATACTGCAAATATTTCATTATGTCAGTTATTTATTCTTTCTAAAATCCCAGCAGTATCATTTTCCTCAAAATTAATCCTGATTATCACTGAATGTTCTTTACTTACTTGATTCCCGACTGCTTGGGCACTACTTTTTTGTTTGTTTATTTTGTCTTTGTATATGCAAGGGTTTAGATACATTTACAAATTTCAGACCTTTTTGGATAATGAGGATTTGCAAGATCACACAAAAAATTATTATAACAAATGTGAGTATGTGTGGGAAACTGGATCTAGACCCGTAGTGCAACAAAGACCTAAGAATCTTTTTACACTAAAGTAACACTGGAGTAAAAAGAGACTCTATTCTATGATTTCTAGAAAGTCTGATTTTCTTTTAATTTCCATGATACATTGGTATTGTTAACACACATATGTGAACAGGAGAGACACTCTTGAGAGCCTGCACATAGGACCTCAATTCTATTTGGGATGACAATTTGCCTGACCTTAAAAAAAAACAAAAACCTACATTTCCCAGATTTCCTTGTAAGCGAAGGGAGTAGCCACATAGCCTCATTCTGGCCGGAAACATAAGGGAAAGCCATCTAATGAGACATCCAGGAAAAGCTATTCTCTTCTTGTTGAAGGAGATATACTCAGCCAGCAAACATTTTTGACCTTGCCCTTCCCTTTCTTCCTGCCTGGACTGCAGATGTGATGGCAGAGCTGGGGCTGCCATCTTGCACCGTGAAGCAACAAGCATGAAGACCTTACAGTGAAATTTCTATTGCATGAGAAAGAGATACCTTTAAGTAAACTTCAAGCCATTATTTTTTAAGTATTACGTTATGGATAGCCAAGCCTATTTTGTAATTGACTAATTCCTGATTGATCAATCAGGGAATGACCCAATTTTCATAATATTATATCCCTGTCATTCCTCCTAAAACATTCTTAGCATCTGAGGGCAGTTGTGAGGACCAAATGAGTCGGTATGAGTGAGGTTTTTCAAATAGTGACTGATAGTAAATGTTGGTTCCCCTTACAGAAAGTGGGTGCAAGATACTTTTTTCCAAGGGAAAAAGGATAGGCCTTCTGTAAGTCCTAGCTCTAGGTGATAGAGCTACAATTGCCTTTTACAGAAATATACTTGAGAGGCACTGTAAAAGGCTCATTATACTTCGTGTGATGTGTGCATATCCTCATCTCATTGTGCTGAACTTCAGTGAATAAAACTTGGTTTATTACAGAATATGCAGAGGTGTCGGTGGGAGCCACACACGGTGCAAGATCATGGACCGTGGACAGTAAACCAAGTTAGAAATATTTCTGGAGCACTGCTTGTGCACAGGGCTCAGTGTTGGTCCTGTGATTGGAGATAATTTTTGTCATCAAACAGGACCTGTAGCTTTATGGGGTTTTGAATGAAAGGGAGACAGCCATGGGAATATTTATTGGGTTACATGTGCACTACAGCTGAAAAGAGTAAAGGCAGCTCTACATGGCCCTTGCCCAAGAGAAACTCACAAATTCATAAGACAGTTCATATTTTTTTAACTAAACATTTGAAAAAAAGAAGTAATTGTGAATTTCAGGAAAAACAAAAATGTTTCAAGAATGTAGTTAATCATAGCATACTACTATGATCATAGTAAACTAGCAGCAAACTGTATTTACTTAATCATAATAGCCAAAATACTCAAAATGGATCGACCCTCAAATTATGAGGTAACTAATTGGGAGAATGAAAGAGGTGAAGGGTATTTGAGAGAGCTAATATCTTCTCTGCCATAAGAAGTCGGTAGATAATGTTTAAAATGATAAATCAAGTGGTAGCAGTATATTTGTATGATGTAAAGATTTGGGGTAAATTAGAAGAAAAAATCCCTCAGAGATGATGTGGTGTTATGAGGGTGGGGTGGGAACGGCGAGGAACTGCTCTTTTTAGTGAAACATTTTAGACTATTTGACTTTTGAACTTTGATACGTTTTAAGCTAAAACATTAATTAAAAATTATGTTTTGGACAGAACAAAAAAAGGGATTGAAGAGTGAAAGATCAAGAGGGAATGATTCCTTGGGAGCGGCCGTTGACAAAGCAAATTACAGAATATACTCAGTGAGAATCAGATGAAACACGGGAGATAAAAGGCTCCGGACCAAGAGGTCCCAGCGAAGCATTCAGAGGAGAAAGGCTGCGACCAGGAAGTCCACACACTCACAGCCGCTTCCAGGCCCCGGTGCTCACGCAGTAACAAAGCCACTTCTGTCTGGGAAAACCACAGCAAGGCGAGGCAGGGAGCAGAAAGCCTTTAATTGGGGTGGCCAACGAGCGGCCCTGTGAACTCCAAATGCCTCCAGCAGGCTGGGGCACGCTTTTTCTTTCCTTTCCTCTGTGCCCACCCATTGATGGCCTCGCTCTCCAGGGCTTCTCAACAGGCATTGTTGGTCTTTTGGCTTCTCCCCTGCTCTGGGTCCCGAGCCATCTTTCTGCCTTTTTGCTGTTCCGCCCTGAGCATGCTATGGGCTGGTGTCCTGTGTTCTCACCTCACCCTCTCTCCATCAAGATGTTTCTATCCAGGTTTCACCTTCTCAGACCTCGCCAGGTGACTGGGCAACTAATCTAATAATCCAGTAATAAAATCAGTGGTAACTAAAGGCTGGTAACCAAATATGTTAACCCTTTCCATGAACATTTCTGGTTTCATAGTGGCCTGTGGACCTTCAACTCAGAGGAATTATTTATCTGGGAAAGCTGGGCAGTCAGTGTCCAGAGATTAGGGACTTTTGGGTTGGACAATCCCTGGCTCCCCTGAAATTGCTCAATGAAAGAACCTTCTGAGCATAATTGAGCCAGCCTCAAGGTCCCCAGTTAAAGCTTTTTGGTATTGATCCAGCCCCACGTTGATCTCGTCTCCCTCTGCATTGAAAGAATCAATCTATTCTGCACTATTTTGTGCTTGTTTATTGGTAAGTTTTCCTAAGACAGGTTGCATGTGTGTCCTTTTTCTTCCTAAACTGGTCCATGACCTCCTTGAGGGCTGGTGTCCCATTGTCAAATGACAACTTCCTTTATTATCTACACATGTCCTCCTTGACAAGTTCTGGGGCCTTGACTCAGAACGCTTTGGCTAGGAAACCTGCAATAGGCATGAGATGAAGCGCTGATGGGAAAGAAGGGATCAGCCTGTGCCTGTAAGAAAGAGAGCTAGAGAAGACGGAGTCAGGACAAAGAGGCCGAGCACCTCTGTCAGCGCTCGGCGAGGGCAGGTTTCTCCGGAGTGGAGAGCACACTGGGTTTCTGGGCGGGCAGGTACTCACATGGAATTTTGGGGACTTAGTCTTTTTAAAACATTCTTCTTTGCTTATACTGCCCAAGCTGGGCTCATAAGAGGGCAAAGTACTGGGAAATGACCCACTGGACCTGTAATTCTCAAAATCTTATGACATACTGTTAGGACACTGTAGGCAAATCACCTAAATAGTTTCTGACCTGTGTCTCATGTTGATTGGTGATTTCAAATGCCAGAGAGGGTGAAGGAAGAGCATGGGTATAAAAGTGGTTATTTACCTGTAAGGAAGAGCTCTCAGTGAATTAGAAACAGCTAGTAATGGCAGATATAGAAACTACATTAGAGATTAAAAAAGTAAAAACTAAAAACAAACATTATTATATTTTAAAATATAGAAACATGCAATGTGCTTTTATTATTTAAAGTACAGATAAACAAAAAGAAGGAAATAAAAACACCCATGTTAAAGAGTGAAATTTAAAGGGGTAAGAAACATGTTACACTTTTCAGATCTTTGTATTTTAGGATACACATGTGTACACATATATAATATATACTATATATACACACCTTTTAGAACATAAATGAGGTCGTATAATACATATTGTTATAGAATTTGCTTTTCTACTTAGTACATTATTATAAGCATCTTTCCCTGCCAATAAATATTCATTTACTTTTTCATTTCTAAAGCTTGAAGAGGATGTCATTGTAGAGATGTGCAAAATTAACCAAATCTCTACTTTTTTTTTTTTTTGAGTCAGAGTTTTGCTCTGTGGCCCAGGCTGGAGTGCCGTGGCACGATCTCAGCTCACTGCAACCTCTGCCTCCCAGGTTCAAGAGATTCTCCTGCCTCAGCCTCCTGAGTAGCTGGCACTATAGGCGTGCGCCACCACACCCAGCTAATTTTTGTATTTTCAGTAGAGACAGGGTTTCGCCATGTTGGCCAGGCTGGTGTTGAACTCCTGACCTCAAGTGATCCACCTGCCTCGGCCTTCCAAAGTGCTGGGATTACAGGCTTGAGCCACAGTGCCCAGCTTTTTTTTTTTTTTTTTAAGACAGGATCTTTCTCTGCCTTCCATGCTGGAGTGAAGTGTTATAGTTCACTGTAGCCTCAAACTCCTGGGCTCAAGCAATCCTCCTGCCTTAGCCTCCTGAGTAGCTGGGACTAGGGGTACATGCCACCTGGGTAATTAAAAAAAATTTTTTTGTAAAGAGGGAGTCTCGTTATGTTGCCCAGGATAGTCTTTCTTTCTTTCTTTCTTTCCTTTTTTTTTTTTTTGAGACAGTCTTGCTCTGACTCACCCAGGCTGGAGTGCAGTGGCACAATCTTGGCTCACTGCAGCCTCCTCCTCCTGGGTTCAAGTGATTCTTCTGTCTTAGCCTCCCAAGTAGCTGATACTACAGGCGTGTGCCACCACATCCAGCTAATTTTATATTTTTATAAAGATAAGGTTTCACCATGTTGGCCAGGCTGGTCTTGAACTCCTGACCCCAGGTGATCTGCCTGCCTTGGCCTCCCAAAGTGCTGGAATTACAAGTGTGAGCCACCGTGCCTGCCTGATCTCTACTGTTGAATTGTTTCTAGTTTTTCATTGTTAAAAGCAATTAAATTATTACATTATTGAAATTTAGAGTGTTTACTATTATATATGCTAAATATTATGCTCTTTTTTTTTTTTGTTACTATTCAAAGTCAAGACACTTTCAGCTCCTGTTGGTAGGCAAGGCATGGGCCAAAAGAACTAAAGATAAAGGAGCAGCTGGATTTAATCTGCAAGCAGCTGAACTGATGCTGTGAAAAGGGCTTGGGCAGCCTCTCAGTAAAAGAACAATAAAGATGTAAGAAAAAGTAACCAATTTTTACTAATTTAACAAATGTAAAGATACTTGGATTTTTAAAAACTGTCTTTATTTTCTGTCTATTTCACAGTTTTTAAAGAAGATGTAACCAATTCTTAATATTCTAAAAGTAGAAACACAGGCAAGCGTATAAATGTTTTCTCATTCCTTTCTACTTCTACGGTGGAAGGCTGAATGCTGTATCTGTTATTGCAATTACCTCCTAATCCTCCGCAAGTGGCAGCTTCCAGAGAAGCAAGCAAGGGCTGTGGGAAAAACTTTAAAACCTCTAAAACTTAAGCTGAAATTTAAATTTATTTTAAAAGATTAGCAACAAAAAACATGCATCAGTTGTTCTCGAACTAGATACAGTCCAAGAAGCTCTACAATTACGTTGTGTAAAATAGTCACCACCAGCCACAGGGGACTGTTGAGCATTTGAAATGTGAGCAGGACAACTGAAGAACTGAATTTGTAATATTATTTACTTTTAGTTAATTTATATTTAAAAAGTGAAGCAGCATATTTTTCCTGTGATAAACTCTATGATTCTGGTAGGACTACATTTCACTTTAACCATTGCAGCATCAGATATTATACTGTCATTCATGTTTTGGGTGTCTGTGTTGTTTCTAAGGTTACACATAAACACACAGTTGAGTAGTCGGGATTCAGTTCAAATTATTATTTTCTATGCATTGATGTGACACAAGATTGTGTTTGTTTGAATACTGCATGCAGGCAGCATGACTTAAAGTGATACTTGTATAAATTGAAATACTTAGTATTTCAATTATAGTATAATTAAACTTTTTTCTTTTCTTTTCTTTCTTTCTTTCTTTCTTTTTTTTTTTTGAAATGGAGTTTCACTCTTGTTGCCCAGGCTGGAGTGCAATGGTGCGTGCGATCTTGGCTCACCGCAACCTCCGCCTCCCAGGTTCAAGCGATTCTCTTGCCTCAGCCTCCCGAGTACTGTGATTACTGGCATGCGCCACCATGCCCGGCTAATTTTGTATTTTTAGTAGAGATGGGGTTTCTTTTTTTTTTTTAATTTTATTTTTTATTGCATTTTAGGTTTTGGGGTACATGTGAAGAACATACAATATTGTTGCATAGGTACACACGTGGCAGTGTCATTTGTTGCCTTCCTCCCCTTCACCTATATCTGGCATTTCTCC
>CAUYQU010103089.1:0-37839 GCA_963574635.1 Cheracebus regulus | reverse complement strand
CACTAGTTCACACATTTTCATTGCTGAAGAGCATTCCATTGTATGGAGGTATTACAATTCACTCATCCACATTCCCTTCTTGATGGACATTTGAATTTATTCTATATTTAGGCTATTATAAATGAAGCTGCTTTTAACATTTTTTTCAATTCTGCAGATATGCTTTCATGTCTCTTGGGTAAATGCAAAGGAGTGAATTACTGGGTTATAAGAGAGGGGTATAACTTGCACTTTATAAGATGCTGACAATTTTCCAAAATAGATGGACCATTTGCACTTCCAACCATAACTCTTGGGGATTGGTTTTTTGTCAACATTAGGAAATATCAGTCATTTTAATTTTATTTATTTTAATTGGTGCAGTGCTGTTTCAATTTGGTTTTAATTTGTATTTTCCTAATGACTGATGATGTTGGGTCCTTTTCATGTGCTTGCTTGTCACTGTGTGTATCTTTTTTGAGAAGCGCCTACTCAAAAGGGAAAAGGGTTTGACCTATGAATTGCAATTCAAAAAATAATCACTCATCTGTTTTGAATAAGTTTCCTTTTATGTCAGAAAAAAATGCCATAAAGTGTAATTCTATGAGGATAGGAAGGTTGGTAATAATTCCCGCTGCAGACTGGTCATCTCTCCCCTTATTTTCAAGGCTTCAAACCTACTTAATGCAATTCCAGAGCTCTTTACTATGACTATGCTGGCCTTGGCCTCAATACCATTTTGTCCAAGCAAGCATAGTGTCCAGTAAGCTTTTATTCAGAGCACTTGGTCACTAAACTCTTTTCTTATCAATGGGAACTCACGGTTTAAATGTCACCTCAACTTTCCAGCCTTTCCTTGTAAGACTTCCGTGGGTTATTCTGATTACTTTAACCAATGGCACAAAACCCAACGTCCAACCACCTAAACATGCAGATTTCCCTACAGAGTGAGGTCAGACGTTATCATCACAAACAAAAGTCACCTGCTGGTGAGAGGCCTAGGCTATCATCAGCCCTGGCATCTCTGGATGCCCGGTGATACCTGTGGGTCCTTTTCCAGAATAATGCTTAAAAATGACTCAATAAAATAAAGCACATTTAAAAGTAATAATATATCAAAATACATTATTCTCCCTGCCCAGAAAGCACCCTCACACTCCCACAGTGAGGCCTGCTTGCAGAAGAGGAGAGAGATCTGGAACATCTATTCAAGAATGTTCATGATGGGGTCTTGTTGTGGGGCAGAGATGCTGAGCTCAACTCTGAAACACAACAAGGGAAAGTGGGAATTTATCACCAAGGAGTAGGATGGGGGTCAGTGGATGGAAAATTACTCAGAAGAAGCATCAGGGCTGGGGGGCGGATTCTGGCTCAATTGACGTAAGAGGATTCTTGCTGAAGACAAACTGGGGTGACCAGATACCACTTGGGGGTGGTGGAGGATAAGGAACCCGATTGAATATCGAGGGTGGGGTTCCTGGCTAAACTGACTTAGCAGGATTCTTGCTAAAACTGGACAATGCAGACAGGAACATGTGCGTCCAAAAGTCAGACATAGTTGGAAAAGATTACAGGAAAACCTGAGTAGAGCTGGATTGAGGGGACATTTTTTTGTCACATCCCTACTGGGCCTCCCAGAACCCCTCTCTGACTTGATTCTCAAAATCTCATGTTTTTAAATCATAATGGATGGGATAACATGTGCAGCAGGGAGTCCCAGAGGATCTTCTGGTTTCAAGCTGCATCTAAGAGCAAAGGGCCACACATCCTACCAGAGTGAGCCGCTTTCCCGACAAGACTTGTGAAGGGTGACCCCAGACTTGTTCCGCCTCCCGGGTCCCAAAGGAGGACTGTGAGGAGGGTATAAGGAGATCTCTTTGAAGCAGCTGTGGAGATACTTCACCTGTCACCTTTCTCTGTGGGGATTGGCGTGTTTTCCCCAGCTTATGCCAAATGAGGATGATTGTAGACAAACCCATGAAAAGCTGACCATATGTGCCCTGGAGCTGATGCCTGACCCTGGCTTGGTGAAATTTCAGTGTCAGAAGCTGCATAGAGCTTTCTGGGTGGACAGAGTCAGAGAGGCAGAGTGACTTGCGTCCTGAGAGCAGAAGGACATCTCAGGCATGAACCACAGAGGACCCTGGGGGCCTTGACAGCAGCAGGGCCTGGGACAGCCCCAGGTCGTGTCTGCTTCTGCTAGGGTCAGAGGATACAGGCCCATAGGGACTGTCTTCTGAGAACCCGCAGGAGCTCCCAATGGGAAAAGAGAGCCAGATAAGTTCACCGAGACAGAAGGTAGAATGGCAGTCACCAGGGGCTAGGGGGAGAAGGGAAACAGGGAGGTGTTTAATGGGTACAGAGTTTCAGTTTAGGAAGATGAAGTTCTGGGGATGGATGGTGGAAACAGTTTTACAAAAATGTGAATGCACTTTAATGCTATTCAACTGTAACTTTAATGTGACTAAGATGCTCAGTTTTATGTTATGTATATTTTATCACAATTTCAAAAAGAAAGAGAATCCAAGTGTTGGCATTTGCTGTCCAGCAGGCACCAATATCCAGCTGAAATGGTACCCGCCATCCTGGCTATCCCTGGAGACCAACACAGGGAATGGGCAAGAGGAAAAAGAAGGTCAGGACTCACTCCCTCCTCAGATTCTGAGGGTCTGGCAGGGAGCCGCCATGGCTGGGGGAGCCTTGCCCCAGATGAGAGTGGAAGTCTTAAGTTTAGATTGGGCTGGACATTCAATATCTGATCATTAGACTGAGGAATGATAACCAGAGATGACCATAATGGTTGATCCTGAGAGTGCCTGAGGTGCCCTCTGGAACCTAAAGAGAGAGTAACATTTCACATGTGTTGTGTAAGGGAAAAAGTCTATTTCATAATTCTGCCCAAGTCCTGCTTATTCAATAAGTCATACATGCTTGACTATAGGGGTTTTGTTTTAATTACAACAAAGGATACCCCAAACAAAATAAAGGCAAGGATAACTGGGAAAAACATTACTTGAGCTGTAACAGAGTTAATAGGGACAACATATCAAGAACTTTTACAAACTTACAATAAAAGTGAAATAACACAGAAAAAAGTGAGTGAATCCTATTCATAGTCAATACACAGAGAGGTGAATGCAAATGATTGATAAGCATAGTTTTAAAAATATTAGCTCTTATATGGAAGCATGGAAAAGTAAATGAAAATAATTACATTGACTTTGGTTTATCATATTGAAAAACCATCATATTAATATTATCCATGGTTGGTGAGGAGGTAAAGGAGAGAGCATTTTATATGTTGTTTTTTATATTTTCCCATCCACACACACGTGCACACATGCATCTGTTCCATTTCTGCTCATCTAGTCTGCGGAAATGAAGCCATTCGCACATGCCATAGGTACAATTAGACATATTCCAGCACAAAATGGCAAGTCCACCAACAGGGAAAAGTTTAAATAAGTTGACTACACACCTAGCATAGATTATCATTCAGATATTAAACATGTTGAGTTAGATCCATGTTTGTTGAATTATAGGGATGCCCATGCCATGAAATAAGGAAATAAGTTGGACAAATATATGAATATAACAATGGGCCAGGCATAGTGTCTCACGTCTGTAATCCCAGCACTCTGGGAGGCCGAGGTGGGTGGATCACTTGAGGTCGGGAGTTTGAGACCAGCCTGGCCAATATGGTGAAATCTTGTCTCTACTAAAAATACAAAACTTAACCAGGTGTGGTGGTGACTGCCTGTAATCCCAGCTACTTGGGAGGCTGAGGCAGAAGAATTGCTTGAAACCCGGGAGGTGGAGGTTGCAGTGAACCAAGGTCATGCCACTACACTCCAGCCAGTGAGACAAGTGTGAAATTCCATCTTAAAAAATTAAAATTAAAGATAAATAAATATCACAATGAAGAAGGGGAGATATTTATGGTCCATGTTTATGTGTGTGCACATTTGTATCTGAGGGCCTGGCCATGCAAAAGTTGTGTAACATACACACCAGGCCCTCAATACTGATTCCATGATTGTCTTAGAAGGACAGGGAAAGAAGGAGGCAATACATAAAATATTAATAAATGTTAAGTGAAATAGTCAATTATAATGTCTATTTAGTATCTTTCTTCACATACATATAAATGAATATGGACAGTATTTAGAGGCAAGAGCAAGAAGAAGAAAAACATTGATTTGATTAAAGGATATGATTGTGGACTTTTAGGGCTTCAATATTTTAAAATAAATTTTATTTTGGAATAATTTTGGATTTAATAGACAAGTTACAAGATATTAGAGAGACTTCTCATATGCCCTTTACTGACTTTCTCCTATCATTGATATCTGATATTATCATGGTGCTTTTGTGAAAACTAAGAAATTGACATTGGTACATTACTATTAACTAAACTGTGAATTTTATTTGGAGTTCATCAGGTTTGCTTTTTTTGTTTGTTTGTTTGTTCATTTGTTTTGTTTTTTGAGACAGAGTCTCACTCGGTCACCTAGGCTGGGGTACAGTTGCACAATCTCCGCTCACTGCAACCTCCGCCCCATGGGTTCAAGTCATTCTCCTGCCTCAGCCTTCCTAGTAGCTAGGACTACAGGTGCACGCCACCACACCTGGCTAATTATTGTATTTTTAGTAGAAACAGGTGGTCTCGAACTCCTGACCTCCTGATCTGCCTGCCTCAGCCCTCCAAAATGCTGAGATTACAGGCGTGAGCCACCATGCCTGGCTGGATTTTATCAGTTTTTAAAATTATGTCCTGTTTTAGTTCCAGGATCCAGTCCAGGGCACCACTACCTGCCCCGCTATGGTGTCATGATACTGATGGCTTGTCGTGTAGTTATATTAGGATGGTTTTTTAACACTTAATTGGGCTATGTTTTTGTAGTTGCTTCTTTGCCTTAAGGACTTTAATTTTTACTTTGATGGAAGTTTGCAGTAAGGTAAAAAATGTTTTTAATGACTTTATTGCTGTCTAAGTGGAATATTTTTGCACAATACTTACAGTCCTTCTTGATGCGCTCAAATCTCCCTGTCTAACAGGGTGTGTCTTTCTCCCTTTCTCCGTCCACCTTCTTGATGCTTCGGACACTTGGGATGCATTGCCATGTGCGGATGCCCTATTCTCCTTTTCCACCTCACCCACATTGGTTCCAAATTTGTCGAAGTTTTGTCTCATTTCCTGCCAAGGTCCTAGGCCATGCTTTCCCACATCTTCTGGTTACTGATCAGTTTTTCTGTGCCCCCAGCTGGCCCATTCCTCTTCCATAGAGCTCAAACCAGTAACCATGCAACTGTAAGTCCTACCACCATTTGTGTGTGTGTGTGTGTGTGTGTGTGTGTGTGTGTGTGTGTGTTTGTGTGTGTGTGTGTGTGTGTGTGTGTGTTTAGGAATGATCTGCTCCTGGCCCAGGAGCACATGACACAGATGCTGTATGTTCATCTCCATACCTCTTGGCTCCCAGCTAAGTGTCTTGAACCTGCATGATGGAAAAAAGAAGGAAGATAAGGAAGAGAAGAGGAAGAGAATAATCAAGTTAAGTCTATCTTCCAAGTGACCTTCCTTTTACTGGCATTCTTCCCCAGTCAGCTCTGAGTCCTGAAGGGACTTTATGTTATTGGAATGGTGGGTGGAAAAGAAACATATTTCTGGGCAACATGTCTGTGGAATTAACTAATATTCATAGCAGTGTTATTTGCAGTTGCCAAAAGGTAGGAGAAACCCAAGTGTCCATCATCTGATGAATAGAGTTACAAAAGTGGACTAACCATATAATGGGAAATAGCCTTAAAAATGAAGGAAATCAGTCTGGCATGGTGGCTCACGCCTGTATTCCCAGGACTTAGAGAGGCCAAGGTAGGTGGATCAAGAGGTCAGGAGTTCTTGACCAGCCTGGTCAATATGGCGAAACCTCGTCTCTACTAAAAATACAAAAATTAGTCAGGCGTGGTGGCATGCACCTGTAGTCCCAGCTACTTGAGAGGCTGAGGCAGAAGAATCACTTGAACCTGGAAGGTGGAGGTTGCAGTGAGCCAAGATTGTGCCATTGCACTCCAGCTTAGATGACAGAGTGAAAATGTAAAAAAAAAAAAAAAAAAAAGGAAATCATGTCACATGCTACAACATAAATAAGCATCAAGGACATTATGCTAAGTGAAACAAACCAGACACAAAAGGACAACTGCTGCCTGATTCCACTCTTGGGAGGACCCTGGAGAAGTCCAAATCATGAAGACACAAAGTAGAATGATGGTTTATAGGGCCTGGGGGGAGGAGGAATGGGGAATCGGTGTTGAATGAATACTGGGTTTTTGTTTGGGATGATAAAAAAAAAAAGTTCTGAAAACAGTTAACGGTGATGATTGTACAACATTATTAATGTACCTAATACTGCTGAACAGTACACTTGAAAATGGTGAAGAAGGTAAATTTTATGTTACGTAAAATCTTTATCATAATTTAAAAGAAAATAAAACAAGTAAAATGTCTATGAAAACAATATTTTGAAACTGGTTTACAAGGTGACTAAGTTCTCTCTTCCTGTCCTCCTTTGCGACTGAAAACAGAAAATTAGTCATTTAAAGTCTGTTGGCTGTGCACCCTAGGAGGGTGGGGACGTGAAGCCAGAGTGGGTGACTGCTGCGTTTCCATTTGTGCTACAACAACTAGAAGGAAGTGACAGAAATGACAGCAAACAATGGAATGAAAAGCTCACGAAAAAGGTACATTAGAGCTCCAAAGTCTGGGGAACACAATGAAAGAAAAATCGTAACTGTTCCTGGTGTGCCGGGCTAGTGGAGACAAGGGTCTCCCTCTGCCCTGTGTGCCTGGATGATGATCAGTTCATCTCAGGCTGGGACAGTTGCCCTTGAAGCTTCAGAGGAAGGCAAAAGAGTGCCTCATCACAGGCTGCAGCATCCTAGGGACATGCACACATCCATTTATCAGCACTGGGACAATTTATGAATAGCTGGCAATTTGTAAAAGGAGCCACTTGATATGTATTTTTTTTAGAGCCTAGCCCCATTTAAAAAATAAATAAGAAGTAGCAAAGTAGATGAAGGAAGCAGTAGGATGTCTTATGGGCCATGTATGAAATGCACACAGTAATTGGTACATAATACAGGTCTAAAGTTGGACACTTAATATTACTGTATAGGCATTAGGAATTTCATGTCAATTTCTTATCACCACTTTATTTGTTTTAGTGGGAGTATTTCAATGGAAATAAAGGATTCCCCTAAAAAGATTTTCAGGATGATTTAAGACGTAACACAATGATATTAGTTACATTTTGCTTCTTAACAAATTTTAGTGGTTTGAAACAACAAACTTTTAGACTCTCGCAGTTTCTGCATGTCAGGAATTCAGGTGTGGCCTCACTGGGTGGTTTGGCTCAGGGTCTCAGCATTGCAGTCTGCATGTTGGTGGATCTGCATCCATCTCGAGATTTGTGGAAGGGGCAGATCTGCTGCCAAGCTCACTCGTATGGCTAAGAGCAGGATGACATTCTTTGCAGATGTTGGGTGGAGGGTCTCAGATCTTCATGGTCTGCTGGCTCGAACTGTGTGTCCCTTGGCAAGGGGTGTCTGTACTGTGAGAGCAGCTCACACTGTGACCTTCTGCAGAGTTATAGCATGAAACAAGAGAGGGTGAGCCAGCCAGAATGCAGTCTTTCTGTAACGTCATCATGAATGTGACATCCCACCACTTTTGCTATATTGTCTGTTAGAAGCAAGTCACTGGGTCCCACCCTCAATGGATATTATTCACTGATACTCAAGAAGCATTCAATAATACTCAAGAAGATGGTATTATTACCAGGACTGTGAACACCAAAGGTACTGGGGCCCTTTTAGAAGCTTCCTACTACAATCATGAGAAGAAATGCACTAGCCCCACATTGCTGGAAACAGGCTTACAGGGAGTTAGAGCAAGTTGGGATGTGCCTTGGGACTTGGCTTCCCTCTTTTCTAACGAGGGTCCTCTCTATGAATATGATGTCACCTCTTTGATGGCTGGAGGGGGGCAGACAGCAGGGGCAGATCAGGGCTTCTGTCAGCACGGTCCTACTGAGGGAGCCCTTTCCTTTCTTCATGGAGCAGCAACCAGATGCAGGTCTTCATATCCATCAGGAGCTGGAATCCTGGTTTCTGAGGGTGGCCCTGGAGCACTTCTGGGGAAATGTGTGAGGGAGACAAGTGGAGAAGGGATGACTACAGCCCACCATCCTTAGGGTGGCGCCCCTGAGTGAGGTGTCCATGCTCTCGTGTTCTGTAACCTGGTGGGCATAGCCAGGGACAGTGGATGCCTGCACACGATGCCTTATGAAGAGGCACAGCTGTGGAATGCTCCCTGTGGGCCATGCACGCTGCAGGGGCTCTGTGTGCTGCACTTCACCCCCACAAGAGCACGTTAAAGAGGTTACTGTTCTGTCTCCAGTTTTAAATTTGGGAAAACTGAGGTTGTGAGATGGAGCCATCTGCTGCAGCACGTGGGACCAGTGGCTGGCCAAATCCAGATTTCCATACTGGTCATGATGACTAATTACTTCTAAGTTATTCTTTTACAAAGTTCTTTTAGCTGTACTAGCTTTTTTTTTTTTGTCTTTCTGTACTCATTTTAGAATAATGTCTCAATCTGCAAAAGTCCTACATAGAGTATGAAATAAATTATTTAAACCTATAGATCAATTTGAGAAGAATTGACAGATTCACTCTCTTATGTCTTTGAATCTATAATTAAATCTATGATGGTATTTCTATTTATTTGTTTAGATCTTTGATTCTTGTATCAGCATTCTGCAATACAACTTCTGTTTACACTTCATTAGATTTTTACCTTAGTATTTCATTTCTTTTAGCTATTGTAAATGGTATTATATTTTAATTTCTGTGTCTACATGTTCTCTTCTAGGGTACAGAAACACAGCTGAGTTTTGTATGTTTATTTTTTATCCTAAAATATTGCTGAGCCCACTTATTAGTTTTAGGTGTGCTTTTGTAGATTCTTCAGGATTTTGTGAGTAGACAATCAAACCATCTACAAGCAGGGGCAGTTTTATTTCTTTAATTGCATTCTGTTTTCTATTATCTTTTTTTTTTCCTTAGTGCACTAGTTAAAACGTGTAGCACTGTATTCACTAAGAATGATGAGAACAGAAATCCCTGCGTGGCTCCAAATCTTAGGGGGAAAGCATTCACACCATGCAGTATAAAGCGAGCTGTGGTTTTACAGATGCTCTTTGTGAAGGTGAGGAAGTTTCTCCCTTATTACTATTATTACTATTTTCTAAAAGTTTTCTTTTTGCTTTCTCCCTCTCTCTTTCTTAAAATGAATCAGTATTGCATTTTGCCAAATGCTTTTTCTACATCAGTTGATGTCATCGGGTGATTTTTCCATGTGATCAGTTACAACGCAGACAGTTCCTGACTTGCAATAGTGTGACTTAACATTTTACAATTTTTTGACTCTACAATAGTACAAAAGCAATATGTATTTATGGAAACTATGCTTTGAGTAGTCATACAACCATTCTGTTTCTCATTTTCAGTACAGTTTTCAGTAAATTATGTGAGACATTTGATACTTTATTATAAAATAAGATTTGTGTTATATGATTTTTCCCAACTATAGGCTAATGGAAGTGTTCTGAGCACAGCTATGGTAAGTGAGGCGAAGCTATGATGTTTGGTAAGTTAGGCATATTAAATGCATTGTTGACTTAACAATATTTTCAACTTGTGAATGGGTTTATTGGGCCATAACGTCACAGAAAGCTGTAATCCCAGAATTTTGAAGCCACCACACCCAACTGTTTCTTTTTTCAATCATTATTATAAAATGACCCTCCCTATGTCGAATAATTATTTTTTTCCCTGAAGTCTGCTTTATATGATGTTAATGTAACCACTACTGCTTTAATATTTGCATAACATAAGCCATTCTATTCTTTTATTTTCAATATGTCTATATCATCTATTTGAAGTGCACACAACTTCTACATAGCATATAACTGATAATGCAGTTAATTCATCTTATCATTTTTCCCTTTTAATTGATCTATTTAGACCATTGATATTTAAAGTCATCATTGTCATGTTAGGGATTTAAGTCTATCATTTTCTTTTTTTCTCTGTTTGTTTTCTCAGTTCCTTTTTCTCTTTTCCCTTACCTTTCTATGGGTCACTCAACCATATTTTTAAAGATTTTATTTTAACTTAATTATTGTGTTTTTCAGTTTATCTTTTGATATACTCATTCAGTAATTGCTCTAGGTTTACCTTATATACACATGTCTCATCAGAGTCTACTGGTGTTGCCTTTTTACCGTTTCAAATGAAGTTTAGAAATCTTACAAACTCCTCTCACCACTTGCTTATGATTGTCTTACATATTTCCTCTATATTTACTTAGAACCATGTCAAACAGGGTTATAAGTTCTGCTTGAATTGTCAGACATAATTTTAAAAACTTAAGAACAGGAAGGCAGCCTATTTTATTTAGCCATATTTTTGCTCATTGTTTTCTTCCTTCTTTCCTGATGTTCCAAAGTTCTTTTATTGTTTCCTTCCTGTATGGAGAACTTCCCTTAGCCATTCTTTTGGGGTATGTCTGGTCGCAACTAATTAGCTTAGTTTCCTTCTTCTAAGGCTGCCTTGACTTCAATCATGTATAGAATCCATTCACTTATATAATTTACATAGAAAACATAGGATTCTGGGTTTACAATTCTTTTCTTTCAGCACTTGAAAAACACAGTGCTACTTTCTTCTGTCTTCCATGGTTTCCAATGAAAAGTCCATTGTCATTAGAATTTTTTAGAACCTGCTATATTTTCGCCTATAGATAGGTTTCATTTCTCTGTCATTGCTTTCAAGATATACTCTTTATCTTCAGTTTTCAGATATTGGACTATGATGTGTCTTGTTATAGATTTATTTGAGTTTATTGTGTTTGGGATTTAATCAGCCTCTCAAATCTGTGGGTTTATGATTTGTCCCTGAGACTTCCCTTATTTTTTTTTTAAGTCTTCTTTCTTTGTTTCTCAGATTGGGCTTTTTATATTATTCTTTCTTCTACTTCACAGATTCTTTCCTGTGGCCCCTCCATCTGCTGTTGAGTCCTTCCACATATATTTTTTTAATGGTTACTGTATTTTTCAGTTCTAAAATTTCCATTTGATTCTTTTTTATAACTCTTAGTTCTTTGCTGAGACTTTCTATTTGTTCATGATTTTTCAGCATATTCATAATCACTCACTGAAGCATTTTTATGATGATTGCTTTTAAATGTGTGTTGGAGAATTCTAACATTTCTGTCATATTGGCGTTGGAATCTTTTGTTTGTCCTTTCCATTTACTTTGAAATTTTCCTGGTGCTTGGTATGATGAGTGATTTTTTTTATTGAAAACTGGAAATGTGGGTTTTGTGGTATGAGAAGTTGAATCTTCTTTAAGCTTTCTGTGTTAGTTGTCTTTTTATTACACCACTCTAGCAGGAAAAGGAAAGGTGGGGAATTTTGGGGTGCCTCTTCCCAGAGGGGCTGGAAGTCTACAATTCTTATTTTTTGCTGGCATGGATGGGGTTTGTGCCACAGCTTTTTGGTAGAATTTGGCTAACAGTTGAGCATTTATTATCTAAACTTTTCTTTTTTGCTAGGCTGCGTCTCTCTTTGTCCTTTGGCTAGAGATAGCAGGCTTCTACTAAGGTATTGTTTTTGTCTATCCCTTCTTCTGCTTCAACTCAGAGTTACCTGAGGCAAAAAGAAGACCTAGGAATGCCACCATGTTGATTCTCTTGTCCCATGGTCCATAGCTGGTCTGCCTTCTTCTCATCACTTTTCATATTCTTGTTAGGTTGGGTTTCTTTTAACATAATATGCGAGGTTTTTCGTTATACTTAGTGAGAGGAATAGGGAAATGTTATCTATTCCATTTCCCTAGAAGCAAAACTCAAACGAGCTTATTTTGAAGCCAAGCAAAAACCATACAATGCTGGAACTACACAGTTTTTCAAAGGAGAAGTTTCAGAAGATGGCACAGAGCAGATGAAACCGGGAGATGGCAAAAATTCCCCAGCATAGAAAAATCCAATACAGTAATACATTTCATTAAGGCATTTGCATTTGTTTCTGGACATCACTATAGGGAAAAGGAAAAGGAATTAACAAACCTGAGGACTGGGCTGTCTCCTTATGAGAGTTAAGTGTGATTCGTGGAACCAATAGCATAAATTAAATTGTTTTGGAGAAGAGATTCTAATCTTTAAAAGAGTTTATTCTATTCAAGGTAATGTCCCCAAATAAGTGAAGCATATCCAGCTTCTATTTCTTCTTTTACCCCTAAGGAGAGTTTTATTATTTCCTTTATCTGGACTATATGTTCTGGGAGGTTTATATGTATTTACTTTTATTTAATCAATAGTGGATTGTTTATGTAACAAGATTAAACAACTATTTGTTGTGTTAATCAGATAAAGAGCTGATATTCTGAGCTAAAATAAAATCTTAAACATGCACTTTCATGAACCCAGTTTGGTGTCATGGGAGGCCTGGCTGGCCTTTGGCTGTTTGGAGGGAGCATGTGCTCCTCAACTCGGCTGCCATAACAAGCAACGACAGATGGGGGCACTTGAGCAGCAGGTGTTCACTACCTCGCAGTCCTGGAGGCTGGAATCCAAGATCAAGGTGTCGGCAGGGTTGGTTTCTCCTGTGGCCTCTCTCTTTGGCTGGCAGATAGCATCTTCTCCCTGTGTCTTCACATGGTCATCCCTCTGTGTATGTCTGTGTCATCTCCTCTTCTTAGAAGACACGAATCAGATTGGCTCAAATAGGGCCCATATGGCCTTATTTAACTTTATAATTACCTCTGTAAAAACCCTATCCTCAAGGTCACATTCTGAAGCACTGGGAATTAGGACTTCAACAAATGGACTTCAGGGCCCACAGTTAGCCTATGACAGAGGGTTAACACACATGGGGCCACCATCAGCACCTGGTATCACCTTCTTGCTTGCCTTGGGCACTGGTGGCCATGCCTTCCCCTGGCCTTCCCACCGTCTCTGTACCTTTCACCTCGAAAGTGCTTGAGCCCTTCACCCTTTCCAAAGCTTCATCTTTGCCAGATGACAGATGTCTACATCATTTTGTAAAGATTCATACACTGTTACAACCATGGTCAGGGTCTCTCTCAAGACTGCCAATGTGGCATTTGGCTTTGATCTTTGGTTAGAACTGTGCCCATCTCCAGGTGGAAAGCCTGCTTGGCCCATCCTCTCTGCACCTTCCCATCCACTCTCCAGCCAGACCTGCTGTGCACTTTGTGCGCTGAGCCCTGAAGAAGAGGGGCTAACGGAAGCCCACACTCCATCTCCAGCCTCCCAACCCTGTGCTTTTTGTTCAGGTGTATTGCTCTCTTCACACCAGTTTTACCTTTTCTTCTCAGGATTAATTGCAACAGTTCCCTGCAGCCAGGTCCACATCTTGATCACAGGTAAATGGACAACCATCTCCCTGCCTCAAATTCTTTATGATTTTTGAGATAGTCTTTCTTCTGATGAGTTTCAAAATGTGTCTCCCCGACTACACTGTGAACAACATGAGAGAGTGCCTATGTCTTCTGTGGTCTTTTTATCCCTACATGCTTTAGGGCAAAGTGCTGGCACAGAATATGTTACAATAAATATTTGCATCTTCAGGGCCATCTCAACTTTCTGCCTCTGGAAAAATGCAGCAGGACAAAAGCCCTGGTCAATTGTTCTGGCTATCTCCCCTTCCTCCACACGTAGCTGAACTATAGCATTCCATAAGGAAGCAGGTGCACTTTGGAGATTGGGTCTGGATGGTGTTTGGGTAAGAGAGTGGTCAGTTTATGCCCTGGTGTGGTCATGGGGAGGAAAGGAAGGTGAGCGTTTCACTTCTGCTTGCAACCTCATGGACTGAGCAGCCAGGATCCAGAACTCAGCCTCTTCACTTTCTTTCACACTTCTGTGATTCTTTTCTTTTTAAATTGACAGGCTAAGGTTTCACACATCCAACATCTCTTTCCTCCAATATCCTGCCTTTTTGCCTCTGCCTGGCAGTTCTCATCTCACCTTCCTCCAAGACCCACCTCTTTCTGTCCTGTCCTGCACTCCAGTTTCTCCCTGGAGGATGTACATTCTATTCCATTTCATGACCAGGACGAGGTAGAAGTGTGGAGCCCATGTTCTACTCTCTTTTATCCTCATGCAAGGCTCAAGGTAGAGCCAGCCCCAAGTTCAAACCCAGAATTAATGTCTGATGGGTACAGACCATAGGTTGAACTGTGCTAAAGGCTACACTTGGCTTATTGCCCTCAGTCCTCAAAACAGCCCTGTGCAGTGGGCACTGTAGTTGACCTTGTCTTACAGGTGGGGAAAATAAGCCACAGGGAAAATAAATAATTTCTGGGAAATCACCCAACAAGCAACCAGTATTGCTGGGATTTTGAATCCATTCTGCCGCCAGCTTCCAGGCAATGACAGCTCTTTCCAAAAGCACCCATGTGGCCCATAGCCCTATCTGTCCTTCTTAGAAAGACTGCTCTGATTCAAAGGAATCACATTGAACCAGCCAGGGGATTCTCTTTACTTTTCTCCCCTCCTCTGTCCTGAAAAATGCAAAATTGACAGATACAGGTCTTAGATATACTTTCCAGAAGGAGGGTGGGTCAATCAGACATCAGGCCTAGACACACAGTAGGAATTCATCTCAGAACCTGAGGGAGACAGTAACCCAATATGGGGCAGAAGCCTGCTCACTAGGGCAGGACACACTACAGGGATGGGTCCTGGGAACTCTGTCAGAGGCCAGCCCAGGACTCTCAGCCAGGAGTTCCAAGGCACGTGGGAGGTCACAGCTGGGAGACCCTGACAGGTGGCCCTGGAAAGAGACATGGAAAGCTGGGAACCTGATATGGTTTGGCTATGTCCCCACCCAAATCTCATCTTGAATTGTAGCTCCCATAATTCCCTCATGGGGTAGGAGGGACCTGGTGGTAGATAACTGTATCATGGGGACAGTTTCTGCCATACTGTTCTCAGTGAGTACATCTCACGAGATCGGATGGTTTCATAAGGGGTTTCCCCTTTTGCTTGGTTCTCGTTTCTCTCTTTGCCTGCCACCATGTAAGATATGACTGTGTTCTTCCCTTGCCTTCCACCATGATTGTGAGGCCTCCCCCATCATGTGTAACAATGAGTCCGTTAAACTTCTTTTTCTTTATAAATTATGCAATCTCAGGTATGTTTTTATCAGCAGAGTGAAAACAGACTAATACAGAAACTATGCAAAAGCAGCCAATACAGGCAGCCTGCCTCAGTGCTAGACGGCAACTATAAGCCTTCTGGGCTCTATTCTACTAAGGATAAAATCCGGTGTCAGGAACCTCAACCCGAGGCTCTAACTCATCCTTGGCCACTTGGTCTTCTCTCCTTGAGTCAGCACCTTGGCCTTGCTCTTGGAATATGCAGTGGCTTCCCACCCCTGTCAAGCCTTTGCACCTGCTGTTCCTTATACCTCAGGCTCCCCTCTTCCCTCAGGTGTTGGCCCAGGTAACTCCTAGTCAATTTTGAG
This sequence comes from Cheracebus regulus, assembly GCA_963574635.1. NCBI lineage: Eukaryota > Metazoa > Chordata > Mammalia > Primates > Pitheciidae > Cheracebus > Cheracebus regulus. The sequence continues at coordinate 22,249 of CAUYQU010103089.1, read as the reverse complement.
GCTCAGCATAAACATCAGATCTTCAGAAAATCTTTCTATCATGCCTTCCTACACCACTGTTAGTTACTTGTCCTGTTCCCATCCAGTAATTCTGCATTTTCTCATTAAAGCATCCTTTCAACATTACCGCTTCTCCCCCACTGAAGGCAGAGACTCTCTCCACTCTGTCTATGCCTGGGATGCTGGTCAGCAATGGACGATGGACAGAAGACAGCAGGAGCTAGGAGCTCAGCTAGCCTTCAACCTGGGCCACTTGGAGAGTGGGAAAACTGTGCTGGCAACTCAAGGAAAAATGTGGTAGACAAGTGAGGCTGGTCATGGAGTAAAGCGATTGAGACAAGACACCCTGAGCTCCTTCCTCACCTGTGTTGCTTACTAATGATGTGAGTTTTGACAAATAACTGAATCCCCTCCTACCACAGAGGTTTCATTTCCCCACCTCTGCTTAGGGTTTCTCCGAGGAAGGACTTCATGAGATGCTCTGTGTCTCACTTAGTGAGCTGCCTGGTATTGGACAGGGTTTGTTTTCTCTCCCTCTTTTGTTGTCCCCCTATTAATACTAAATGTGTGGAAGCTCTGGGTGTCTGGAGAGTCTAATGGAATTGGTTCCCACACCATCCTGATGGTCTCTGTGGATGCCGGACTGGGAGGAGGGGAATGAGCTGTGCCCATCCATAGGCTGTCTTTGCCATGTCCTGGGGACCTCGCAGGTAGGGTGGGCAGATATGTGAATTCCAGATAGATAAGGCATAATGTCTTCATATAGGTATGTTCCACGAAAAATTCCAATATGCACTGCTTGACTTACAATGGGGTCACTTCCTGATAAACTCATCGTAAGTTGAAATATCTTAAGTGGAAAATGAATTCAATACACCTGCCTTACCAGCCATCCTAGCTTAGCCTGGCCCACCTTAAATGTTCTCAGAGCACTTACATGAGCCTACAATGGTCAGTCACCTAACACAAAGACTATATTATAATAAAGTGTTGATATCTCATGTAATTTATTGAATACTAAGCTGAAAGTAAAAAACAGAATGGCTGTATGTGTACTCAAAGTACGTTTTCTGTGGAATGCCATGTCGCTTTCCACCATCTAAAGTTTAAAAGTCTTAAGTGGAAGCTTCAGAAGTCAAGGACATCTGTGTTTGATGAGGCAACCCTACCCAGAGGCACACTGACCAGCTTTCTCCACTCTTAGGAGGCCAGCGTTTACTCTTCCATGCAAGGAAGGCCAACATGGTGTCTCTGGTCCCAGTCCTCCAGCAGACTGCTGATGGGAAAGTCTCCACTGCATACAGACCCTGCGATTCTCTGCTCCAGAGATTCCCATGTTACCATTAACCTTTTTTGCACAGGAGCTTAACTGTCCATGTCAGTCCATTTCTCCTTCCAGACCAGGGCCATGGCGGGGGGAGTCTCCAAATCCCCTAAGTGGGATTTATCATAGTATTTTATTTTACAATAGGGCGGGTAATGTGGACATGAACCACCCTTTCCCTGGCAGGCTGTCGTGGGTAACTGTGGTTGTCTTACTTTTGTTTTAGTCTTCATCTCCCCCTGTCTCTTGTCAAAGGGGGTCATTAATGAAACACCTGTGAATGCACGCACACACACACTCTTGAATGCACACATATACACGTGCACACAGATGTGCACACATACACACACATGCAGACATACATTCCAGATGCCCCCGTTAACTCTGAACTCAACAGTCATTAGAAGCCCTAAGTCCACTAAAAAAATCAGAGCTGTAGTTGGGCACCAGACAGGCCTTGAGCAGCAGGAATGGTCTACTGGAGTGGGGACTGCTGTTACTGTGACTCAGCGACACATGCTTCGGGACAGAGTTTGGCTGGATGACACTGATCACAAGCCCAGGCCTTAGGACAGTGGATTAGGCCATTCTTGCATTGCTGCAAAGAAAGACCTGAGACTGAGTAATTTACAAGAAAAGAGATTTAACTGGCTCTTGGTTCTGCAGAATGTACAGGAAGCACAGCATAGGCATTGCTTTTGGGGAGACTTCAGGGAGCTTTTACTTATGACAGAAGGCAAAGTGGGGGCTTGCCCATAACATTATGAAGGCAGGAGCAAGAGGAAGTGGGGACATACCACACACTTTTAAATGACCAGACCTCTTGAGAACTCACTATCGGGAAGTCAGTACCAAGCCATGAGAGATCCACCCCCATGACCCACACACCTCTCTCCAGGCCCCACCTCCAGCACTGGGGATTACGATTCAACATCAGACGTGAGTGGGACATCCAAATTATATCAGATGGTGAGACGTCCTTCTAAGAGTGGCTCCCAACATCATGGATGAGGAGAATCATGAGAGGAAATGCCAACATAAACTGCACCCAGCTCCTCCTGGGAAGTTCTGAGTCCTGACATCCTATTCTGTTTGTTTGTTTGTTTGAACCCCAGAGGGGATTTTTATTATCTGAAAGTTTGGGAGCCACTGCCCCAGGGCTGGGGGCCTAGGTAGACAGACCACGATGGTGGTCATGATGAGGGCCAGCGCCTATTCTGGAATCTGCACTTCGTTCCTAGAGTGAAGGTGGTGGAGAGTGGCTGGGGGGACCATGGCTATGACCTGCCAAGGGCTGGGGTTCAGGCCCACAACCAGCCTGGATTTTCAGCAGCAGCTATCAAGGGTTCCACACTGGGCCCTGGGAGCCAAGTGACATGGGGGAAGCCTGGGTTAGCCCAGAGAGGTCATCCCATCCTCCACCTCTTCCCATTCCTCCCTCTAAAATAATAAAAACAGTGAGTGGAATGAAATAAATAACAACAAAAAGCAGTGACAAAATCTGTCCCATCCACATGACCCGTCTTGATCCATTAATGGAGAGGGCTGCATGGGTCTCTGAAACTATAGCAGATGGCTTTGCGTGGCACGCAGCAAACAGTGGTTCCAGCTCCCTAGGCCAGGCCAGGGGGATGTAGCCTGCAGTGGGCTGCACCGAGGTCCTCCAAAAGGCAGGTTCAAGTCCTAACTCCCATTACCTGTGAATGTGACTTGACTTAGAAACAGGGTCATTATAGATATGGCCAAGTGAAGATGAAGTCATACTGGATTACAGCGGGCTCTGCCTCCAATGATGAGTGTCTTTACAAGGACACACGGGAGGAGATGGCTGTGTGCAGATAGGCAGAGAGGGGAGTGATGCTCACAGAGAGAGCATGGAGGGGCTGGGAGAGGCAGGGGAGGGTCCTCCTCAGAGCCTTCAGGGGAGCATGGTCCTGCCGACACCTCGTGTGCAGACATCGGGTCTCCAGAGTGCATTGCAGTTAAGTCGCCCAGTTTGATGTAAGGTCCTACAGCAGTAACAGGAAACAAATACATGGCCCGTTGAAGCCAAGCATTGATAACCAACTGGTAAATGAGGTCCATTATCCAGCTGACCTAGAAAATGTAAGGCTAAAATGGGCAAATCTGATAGCAGGCACCTGGGAACTAAGCTTTGATTTAGACACATTAGATCAGGCAGGATCTGACCCACAAGCCAGACAGGAGGCTGCAGCAACCATCTGGGTCTTACGGCAGAACACTCCTCTGGGCTCAGGAAGACAGAGTCCTCTGTGATACTGGTCCTGTGTGGCTTTGCTGGAGAAAGGTATCAGGCAACGTCTCAGGCTTCTTAAGGCTAGAGCCACCGGGGGATCATAGGAGCCCACTTAGGAGAGGGTCTCGGGTGGAAAGGGGGATATTCTTTCAATGAAGTGCTATGGAAGCCTTCACACAATGCACTGAAGTGAGGAGGAGCAGGGGTTCCCTGGGGCAGCTCTGGGAATGAGGACATTGCACAATTAGCAATAAGGCAGAGCATGAGGCCAGCCGCCTTGAAAAGCTGTTTGGAGGATGATATTTTAAAAATCAATATTCAGAGCCATCTGTTTTATATTCCAAAGGACATGCACTGATTTAACATGGTTCATCTAGGAAAGGGCCTTTGAATCATCTCTCCTTATAAAAAGGTGCCCTGTCTTTTGTTCACTCGGGGTTTCATGCCCTGCATTTCAGTTGGTAGATATCGGCAGTCAGTGGCCCATGCTAGAAGAATGTGGATCACAGGACTCCTTTGGATGCCTTCTCCTTTGTGTTTTACCAGGACCCACACTTGAGCAAGGCTCATATATGATGCACAATGAGACAGAGTCCCTTCCTGCCCAGGCAGGAGGTCCCTCACACCACCAGAAAGGAGCAAAGAGGGTGAGCTGGTCTTGTCCAGCACGACACGCTGCTTACCTTGAACAGAGCCTCAGGAGGTGGCCGATCTAGATGAAGTGAATGGCAGTCCCTGGTCCCATCCAGGCATGGACTCACGTGGAGAAAATCCTCAGTATTGTGTGCCATGGGTGCAGTCAGGGCTGTTTGCGTGTCACTAACCTGACCCCCATGTGAGTGGGTGCACATCCCACTCTGAGAGTCTTAAGGTGAGGGGCAGCCAGTAAATCCACATCCCATTCCTGCCTGTCAACATCCATATCGCCCCCACTTTTGCAAACGGCTCTTTTCCAACTCTTCTCTGAAATGTAGTACCCTAAATTCATGAAAACTTTTGATCCAGGTCCCTCAGTAAAGATTAAAAAAAAAAGTCAATCCTTATGTTTATAGAGATTATCTGTTCCGTTCTATTTTCCAATCTGATAAAAATTGTTGCATCTATTTATAAATACAGGAGTAAAATTAGTTGCTAGCTAATTCAGGAGGAGCTTTTAAGATTATTTCAAAAGTAGGTGAAGATTTTGAAGCCAGATTAAAGAAATGAAAAGACTGTTAAAACATCACCCCCCTGCTTGTTAGTCTTTATAATAAACATGTGTTTGTAGCTAACAGCTCTACCACTTCCAGCTGTGTGACCACAAGTAAGTTGTACTTGAACTTTTTAAGCCTTCATTTCTTCATAATTAAATTGTGAATAATAATAATAATCAAACATAAGTATGGTAAGAAAAAATCAGATGGCATTATCACAGCTCTAGAAACCCAAGCTCCTTACTTCAAAAATATGTGTGTCCTCAAATCTCAAAAATTGTCTCTTTTTTTTTTTAACATGAGCAAAAGATTTGTTTCATCTCTTATGGCATGTACTATTTAAACCTCTGTCTGTGAACACCAGCTTGTCAGCTTGCACAAAGGCCTGAGTCACGAGCTGCACTTGCTTGCTGGGGTCCAGATGGCTCTGCCATACCTGTTCTATTGACAACTCTCGCTGTAAGGCACCAGCAATGTCCTGGTCATGGGAGTTCCAGGTAGCTTACCTTCTCAGTGCTGCATCTAATGTTGCCAAGTGTGGTAGCTGCTCTATTAAACCATTCTTAGACTTCTCTGTTCCTTATCTTCACTATCAGCGGTTCTACACTGGGCCCTGGGAGCTGAGTGACATGAGGGCAGTCTGGGTTAGCCCAAAGAGGTCATCCCACACTCCAGTCAGGAGTTTAGTTATTTTCTATTTGATCTTTTTCTTGATTCTATTTCCTCTTGAGTCCATTTGATGCATTGTTACTTATTCAATATTATTATATATTTTATAATAATTATTAAATATATGCCTATTTTAAATATTATGCAGTATCTTAAGTCATCTCTTTAAAGTGTTATGATCACGGCTCTTCCTGTTTTCCTTCAGCTTGGTATTCTGGTAGACGTGGCCGGTCTGGCCAGCCCTCTGCCTTCATTATACCAGCCTCGTATCAGTCTGCAGTGCTTTTCGCTGCAAGTGTCAGAGAAGCTTGGAGCTATTTGCCTTCAGTAAGAGGGCAGCCTGCTATGTCATAGAACTGCTTGTCTGGAATGAGAAGGTACACATTTCTTTTGGGAACTCAGCAAGGGCTTGAAGGTCCTTGGCTCCACCTGCGATCATTGTCCTCCTTAGCTGGCCACCACAAGAGTGGCTGCACAGCTCTTAGCAGGCAGCTGATGGTCCCTGCCACCCACCTCTTCCCTATCCTGCGCTCCATCATTTTTCTCAAAGACAGGCCTTTTGTGCTTTTACTTGACATAGAATCATCTCTCTACCTCTCTAGGCCACATACTCCTCCATCAAGGCCAAATCATTGTCTCTGCTAAGCCTTCCTGTATTCATTATGGTCTCTTATTTTCTGTATTACTGATGCTCTGGAATCAGGGGTCCTCCTGACTGCGGAGAACATGTCTAGAGTCAGCTAATTCCTAGAGGTAGCGAACACTTCCCAGCAGTGTGCATTTCCTAGGCAAAAGAACCCAGTCTTGCTCTTACACTCCAGCCCATCTTCCTCTGCCTTCATTACCTGAAGACTGTGGACCAGACAACTGAAGACAAAGCCTATATCTGAAACCCATTGAAGTGATTCAAGCCAGATGATGCTAAATCTGCTTAGCCTGCTTATGCTGCCTTGTCTATTTCTTTCCACAACAACCACAGCAAAAGCTGTTACCCACCTTTTCTCCTCACTCTCTCTGCCTCCTAATGGACCCCACGCTTCTCCCATGTGGCCCTGGTGGTGTGGCGTGCCCCCATCTTGGGATCTGTGGGTACAAAATACTATCTTTTTATTGGCAGTTATCGCTCCATCTGTTGGCCTCACCTTCCGGAACCATAATAAAACCTGCATTGTAAAACACTACCCAAGCTAGCTTTAGGGTTCCTCTTTACCACGGGAAGTGTCTCATCTTTATTTCTTGTACAACCTTCCACCCAAATTAGGAAAGGAAGCTGATGGGCACACTGGCTGAGAAAGAGAGAGCTGTGGAGGAAGGCCAGATGGTCAACAAGATGTCAGCCTTCTCCTTTCACGAGGAGGTCTGAAGGGAGAGAAAGATAATGGAGAAGCACACAGTTTGTTGCTAGGTAGAAACTAAGATTAACAAGATGAGAAAAATTCATTCAAATGACATTCAAGACATAAAACGAGAAGCTCCCCCGAAAGTCCATTCATCAGGCTTGAAAGAGGAGAGAGAGGAGAGCAAAGAACTTACTCTAATCTGATAATGTCAGAATGTGGTACCAGAAACAGTAGCTCAGCCTTAGGAGTTGGTTTTCTAAGATCCAGGATCCTAGAGGCGTGGCTTGTTGACTAACAGGGAGTTGGATGTTAAATCTGTTACCCAGATGCCACATGGAACAGATTAATGGGAAGACCGGTGTAACTCTATTTCAGGATTTTCATAAAAGCCAGTCACTCCTCTTTTTCCATGCCAAGAAGTTTATCTCTGCTGAGGTACTGGCTCTAGGCTCCTGCCTCTCATAAGTTGTCTTCACCATGCCACGTCTTGTTCCTTCTCCTCCTGAGAACCCCAATGTGCACCACCCATTCTATTGGTTGCTATGCACAGATCTGATCCTACCAGGGCTAAAGCTGATTCAAAGAACACACTCTAAGATCATCAACAACGCAGACCCTCAGTTCTCTTTCCCAGGAAAGATCTGGTGAGGAGACCCTGCTCACTGGAGTCTTTGGGGACCCAAGTGACTTCCATATTGTTGCTCCAGCATGAAGCTTCCATTCCCAAAGTCACCTCAGAGTACAAAATGGCTGCTGGGGATCCCACCATTGTGTCTACATCCAGCCAGCAGAGAGGAAGAGGGTTGAAGAGGCAGAGGCAAGGCTGCCTCAGTTGTCTCTTAAGAAAGGCTATAGGCAGTCGTTTCTTGACACATAGGGTTGCAAAACTTTGCTCAGATCTGTCAAAGGAAGCAGGGAAGATTACCCTCATAATAGGGGCTGTGCTCTCAGGTAACAGCAGGGGATTCTATAACTATCTAGACTTGGTGGATAGTTACTGGGAGAGCCTTGCTTTTGTGTGTGTTTGTGAGGGTTTAGGAAGGTGTCAAGCATTTATAAGAGGTGTATTACTATTATCATGCAAATAAATCTAACAACAATAGCACCAGTAATGGATAACAATTACATAGTAGGTACTCTGTGCCAGGTAATGTCCTAAGTGCTTTACAACTTTTGATTCATATAGTTCCTCAAAATAACCGTATGGGAAAAACGAGGCACAAGAAGATGAAATGACTTGCTCAGGTCACACAGCCAGCAACTGACTGAGCTTCAAGTGGCTGCTTCCAGACACTGTGCCCTTGACCCACTGGCTCACTGGTAAAAGTTTAATGACCTGCTCTCCAAACAAAAACGCCCTGGTTTGTAGCATTTGCCAAATCCTGTGATATAAATCCTTCAAGCTACCAACATGACATCACTGCGCAGAGTCAGGGACAGATGAGAGTGCATCATGTTACTATGTAATACTTTATTATCACATTGTACAGTGTTTCACCCAGACATACACTACAGATCTCAGTAACCTCAAAAGCACAGGTTTACAAGGTAGTGAAATTATTAGAAACTAATATGTTTTGAGTATTTATCTTCTAAAAAATCTGATCTATTTCATTTTAAATTTCTGTTATTTAATCTTGAATAATTGCTAGGTTTAATGACTCGCCTGTAAAATTCCTGACAATTTAAAATTGGCTCTTGTGACCCAGTACACGCTGACTCCAGGCTTCACTGCCCCCACCAGGATACTTTATAAAAAACTTAAAATTAAATATTATATATCTGTTATCCTTAACAACTAATGACCTGTTGCCTGTTCAGCCAGCTGGAACTTTGGCCTCCAGAGCAATGTCTTATCTTTCTGCTCCATTTCTGACTTCAGTTCCCAACATCTCAGAAGTAATAAATAAAACTGAACACATATTTTTAAATATCTCTTGTTCCAGCTGGGTGTGGTGGCTCACACCTGTAATCCCAGCACTTTGGGAGGCCGAGGCAGGTGGATCATCAGGTCAAGAGATCGAGACCATGGTGAAACCCTGTCTCTACTAAAAAATACAAAAATTAGCTGGACACAGTGGCACGCACCTGTAGTCCCAGCTACTCAGGAGGCTGAGGGAGGAGAATTGCTTGAACCTGGGAGGCAGAGGTTGTAGTGAACCAAGATCATGCCACTGCACTCCAGCCTGGTGACACAGCAAGACTCTGCCTCAAAAAAATAAAATAAATAAAATCTCATGTTCCTAAGGAGACTAATTCTTCTCATTGCTTTCCTATTTCTTGCTGACTCGTTCCCTCTCTGACTCACTAGTTGTGCATGTGAGTCAGAGTCACTAGCTGTGCCTATCAATGCAATGGAGCCCCTTCCAAAAAGGCATGTTGATCCAGCTCTTAGGATTCCTTCTAGAATGTTTTGGAGTGGTCCTTCTCAGGACAGCTGGCAGTAGGAGTAATTTTCTTATTTATGGAGCCGTATCTAAGTCATGTGGACTCAGTGAAGTGAACGCATGTCTCATAGCATGAGGGGACGCCCTTGCGCTGGAGCTGGGTTGGACAAAAGAGGACGTGATGCTCCCAGAGTTGGGAGAACACTTTGAACTGAGACTGTGAGTTTGGCAAGGAGATTATTCTCAAGGGAAGGGTGATGGTCTTCAGCTCCACTCCTCAAATTCCCAGAGCCTGTCAGTTGGACCTACTGGGCATGCCAAAAAACTTGTGTTTGAAGCAACTGTTTTGTTTCTTCATTTTATTTATTTATTTTGAGACAGGGTCTCACTCTTCTTGCTCGGGCTGGAGCGCGATGGCTTGATCATGGCTCACAACAGCCTTGACTTTTCTGGCCTCAGGCAAGTCTGCCACCTAGGCCTCCCGGGTGGTTGGGACTACAGGTGCACGCTACCATGCCAGGCTGGTTTTTTGCATTTTTTAGTACAGATGGGTTTTGCGAAGTTGCCTGGGCTGGTCTTGAACTCTTGGGCTCAAGTGATCCAGCCACCTAGTAGGCCTCCCAAAATGCTGGGATTACAGGTGTGAGCCACCAGGCCTGGCCTGTTCCGTTTCTTTAAAAAAAAAAAATTTGAAAATCACTGATCTAGCAGATAAAAGGGTGTATTTCATAAATGCTGCTTTCCCTGCTTGAGACACCTGGTTCTTCTGATGAGCAAAGCTCTGTTCTTCATCCTTCAGATCACTTCATCCTGGGAAGCCTCTTTGCTGCTGAAATCAGGGACCCGCATCCCTCCTGGGCTGTCACAGTGCTGAACATTCTTCTCTCACAGCCCTCATCTCATGCGTCATAATTATCATTCTTGTGTCTTTCTCACTAGACTATAAACTTTGTGATGGGCTGTGATTATGGACTTTGTATCTCCTAAAAGGCCTGGAACCAAATAGGTGATCAGCCACTCATTATTTAACTAACATGATGAATAGATACAATGTTGTGCATTATTTTATTAGCTATTACATTGGTGCAAAAGTAATCGTGGGTTTTGCAGTTTTACTTAAAGCATAGGAGAGAAATCTGTCATAAAAACCAGAGTTGTGCAGAAGTCTAAAGTAAGTGGACCCTGTTAGATTACAGAATTGTGTTTCTTCTGGGTGTGCTGTGGAAGGCAAGGTCAGGGTTAGTGCATGAAAAATTCAAGAAAGATAGTGCAGTGCAATCTATGCAAAAGTCTTCCTCATTTTACAGTGTCAGAAAATGGACAGCAGTGATTCTGGCAGCTTTGAAGTTTATATACTCTATTTTCCTGTAAAAATACAAAGTGACACATAATATATTTCCAAACCCTTAGTTGGTGAATTGAAGAAAGGAAATCTGGATTCTGAGGCCAAGTGTTGAATTCAGGAGAATATCCTGAAATATTCCTCTAGAACCAGACCTGAGAGTAGATTCAATGCATGTACTTTATTTGGGTCATGATCCTGGGATTGAAATACATAAATAGAACAAATTTAGAGCAACTCTGAGAATAGAATTGGGGTCATGGCAGGCTTTTCCACCTTTTGTTCCTAGAGCTGGTATTTACTCCCAAGATTAAAGGCAGAAATGCCTGCTTAGGAGAGACCAGGGCTCATGAAACAAAAGAGGCCCTGAGACAGGGCCCTGTTTGGTATCTGATGCTTGCATAGGCCTGCCAACTTCCCTTATCATTGTTTATAGCCTCAAATAAGCCACTGAGTGACATATCTTACCTGTACTCAGACCTTGCAAGAAGCCTTCAAATCCTGGGGAAAGGCCAAAAATAAGAGTAATGGTAGAAGAAAGCCTTGTGAATTCTCTAAATAAATCATCCGTATGCTTTATTTATAAACTCACACTCTAAGAAAAAAAAAAAAAAGGAAAAAGAAAGAAACAAACAGGGTCTAGGAGGGAGTGAATAGAATTGACCACAGAAGAAATAAAGACAATTGGATGGCCATGGTGGATCATGTACATAATCCTGGCACTTAGGGAGGCCAAGGCAGGCAGATCACCTGAGGTCAGGAGTTCGAGACCAGCCTGGCCAACATGGTGAAGTCCCGTCTATACTAAAAATACAAAATTAGCCAGGCATATTGGAACACACCTCTACTCCCAGCTACTGTGGAGGCTGAGACAGAAAAACACTTGAACTCGGAAGGCAGAGGTTGCAGAGAGCCTAGATGGTGCCATTGTACTCCAGATTCGCCAACAAGAGAGAAACTCCATCTCAGAAAAAAAAGAAAAAAGAAAAAAGAAACAAAGACAATCCAGAGAACAAAGTGATATTTTAAAATTTCTATTCAGAGTTAGAAGAGAAGAAATTGCATCCACAATTTAAGAACAGACTCCTGTTCAGAAGGTATAAAATCAGAACATAGAATCAGTTCATGGGATTAAAAATACCTAAATAAAACAATTCAATAGAACTAATTTAAAAAATTAGAAATGTCTCAGTACAAAAAGAAGAGAAACATGAGAGAGAAAACTAGAAACATAGAGCAAAGATTGCTTATTCAGAAATGCTATCTTCTTATTAAGAGTCTACAAAAGTTAAAGGGAAAAAAGGGGAGTATATTATATTTTTTAAACAATGATAGAAAAAAGGAATATATACATATTCAACTAGATTTCCATTTAGACACATCCTAAAGCAATGTCAGAAAACTAAGACTAAAACAAAGACACTAAAAGATTCTAAATGAAGCATGCATGTTACCTACAACGGAAGAAGAAAAGGACTGGTAGAAAAGTTTCCATCAGTAACACTAGTTTTTAAAAGATGATGGAACAGTGCTTAAATGCTCTTGGGAAAATGATTTAGAACTTAAACTATAGATCAAATGTAATTGAAAAAAAAATGTTAATACACTTTTAGACATTCAGGGAAGGATTAGAAAGTTTACTTTTCATCTATGTGCTTTTCTGAAGGTGCATAAAAATGTTTTCTAAGATCTCTTGAAAATACACTGTTGCAAAAACTAACAAGGAGTGCAACCAAGGAGAATACAAGGCATCTAAGAAACAGAGGTCATAACCTAAGGGCTCCTGGAAAGCAACCTCAGGAGGTTAGCTGGCACTCAGGTCTGAAGCGAAGCTCTCTCAGGCCTTGAGAGAAGACAGCAAAAGGAGAAATATTTTTCCCCTCAATGGTCACAAATTAGATAATTTCCCCAATATGGTGATACGTAGGCAAAGATTCTACACCCACAAAAGAAAACAGATAAACTTAATGTATATATACACAGAGAATATGTATAAAATTGTGCCTGGAAAGTATACTAACATCTTGATGGTGGTTACTTTGGGGAAATGGCATAGGAGATGAGTGAATAAGGGAAGAGAAGGTTAGAAGAGATGATTTTGCAATATTTTCATGTCTTTTACAAAAATATACTATCAGACTGTCCAGCAATATACTCTTGGCTGTGGTGTAGACTGTTTAATAGCTTTGTGGAGATATAATTGGCAAACAATAACCTGCATATATTTAAAGTGTGCAACTCGAAAAGTTCTGACATTTGTGTACACCCATGAAACCATCACCACAATCAAAGTAAAGAAAATGCCAATCTTCCCTAAAGTCTCCTTATGCTTACTCTTAATCCCTCCTGGCCCAGCCCTCCTCCGCACCCCAGGCAGACACTAAGATACTTTCTGTCACTATACGTACGTTTGCATTTCCTATAATCTTACATAAATGGAATCATACCACATGCATGCTTATTGTTCCAGTGTAATTATGAACAGAATCCCTTTCCTGTCTGGACAATAAATTGTACTATAATCAACCTACTACCAGGCAAGTAGCTAGTTGCAAACCTGTTCTTGAGTCCTGGTTGCCATTTTCCAAGGAGAGACCAGGCTGACTCTTGCTCTTCCTGTCTTTCCGCTTGATGCCTTTACTCCATAGTAGGTACTCTGGTTCCTGTCTGGTGAGAATAGTGACTTCGGCTCGTCTAACTTGAACTAAAGGACCAGCATGGAGTGCTTTGAACATTCTGACAGACTTAACTGTCAAACATAGCGTTGAGTATAACCAAACATAGCCTTGAGTATAATCAAAGTTAGAAGCTCATAGACACTTGTAGTTAAGGTAAGCAGTTTGGAAACTTTTACCATCAAAAATAAAGTTGGAGGGCTGGGCATAGTAGTTCATGCCTGTAAACAGCTACTTGGGACATCCAGGTAGGAGAATTACTTGAGGCCGGGAGTTCAATACAAGCCTGGGCAACCTAGTGAGAAATTGCAAGCAAATAAATAAATAGATAAATAAATTTCAAAAAGAATTTTTAAAAATTAGCCAGGCACAGTGGCATACACCTGTAGTCCCAGCTACTTGGGAGGGTGGGGCAGAAGGATCATTTGAGCCTAGGAATTCAAGGCTGCAATGAGCTATGATTGCACTGCTGCACTCCAGCCTTGAGGACAGAGAAAGTCCCAATCTCTAAAAACAATAAAAATAAAATGGGGAGAAACAACACAAATAAGAAACACTGTGAAGTCTATTCCACAAGTTGTCATTAGCTCACCCTCAGGAGATTTTCTCTCTCATGTTCATCTCTGCTCTCCCCGCATCTCACAAGTCAGACAGGGTAGGTTGAAAGGGTCGGCCAGACAACACCCACTGAGAAAATTTCACTGAAAGAAATGTCACTTTTCAGTAACCACGGATGCAGACACAAAGTGTCCCTCCCTGATGGTGTAAACGACCATTTGATTATACTTGCAGATTCTGTGGTTGTGAGTTCAGACATGTGCAGCAGAGATAGCTTGTCTCCATTCCATGATGTCTAGGGCGTCAGCTGGGACAACCTGAAACTCTGTGGTTGGTTTGGCCAGCTAGAGGCTGGAACCAACTGGAAACTTACTCACATGCCTGGTGCTCAGAATCAAATGATTCAAAGCCTGGAATCAGCTAGGCTCTGTGCCTGCACTTGGCATCTCCATGGGGCTTGAACTTCTCACAGCCTGGACACTGGGCTCTGAAAAGGAGGGTTTCAAAAGGAATCATCCAGACAGCAAGTGTCCCAAGAGAACCGGGCTGAGGTCCGTGCTTCCTGACCAAGTTCCTGAGGCCAGCCCAGCTTCAGCAGGGGGACTTAGTGGGGACAAGGATGGCCACATTGAAGAAGAGCATGGAGGATGGGATGTGTATGAATCTACTTGGGCTGCCATAAAAAAATACTGTTCAGTTGGTGGCTTAAACAACAGAAATTTCTTTTTCACAGTTCTGGAGGCTGGAAGTCCAAGATCAAGGTTCTGGCCAATTTGGTTTCTAGTAAGGGATCTCTTGTTAGTTTGCAGATGGCAGTCTTCTCACTATATCCTTACATGGGTGGCAGTGGGGAGGAGAGAGAGAGTTTCCTCTTCTTATAGGAAGGACATCAATCCTATCACATCAGGACTCCATTTTTGTGACCTTATTTCCTCATTTAGCCTTAATTATTTGGGGTTGCATCTCCAAATGAAAGCACATTGGAAACTAGAGCTCTAGCATATTAAGTTCAGAGGACCCAAATGATCCACGATAACAGGATATCATTGGGTCTGTCATTAATAAATACAATCTTCCCAAGCTATGATATTAAAAGTGAAAGGAGAAGAAAGGGCCACGATCTTACAGAATAATGTATTAGTCCATTGTCTCTTGCTTATAACTGAATACCTAAAACTGGTAGTTTATACAGAAAAGGAATTTGTTTCTTACAGTTATGGAAGATGAGAAGTCCAAGATTAAGAGGGAAAATCTGATGAGAGTCTCCTTGCTGGTGAGGTCTCTAGGCGGAGTTCTGAGGCCAGGCAAGGCATCACACACTGAGGAGGGTGGAGTGTGCCAGCCGAGGCCTCTCTTCCTCTTTTAACAAATCCACCAGTTCCCCCCCCCGCCCCCACCATTATCCATTGACCTATTAACCCATGAGTGGAATAATTCTCTCATGAGGGCAGAGCTCTCATGGCCCCATCACCTCTTAAATGTTCCACTTTCTCCCCAGTACTGTCACACTGGGGATAAAGTTTCAACATGGATTTTGGAGGAGACATTCAAACCACAGAAAATACATAGTGTTCAATTATCTGAACTACAAAAAGAAAAATGCAGTCAATGAACAGTTCCCTGGGGAAAAGTTGCAGCATGCTTTGGTGGGGAAAGAACATCTCTGAATTAAAAGTGTCATTGGATTCCACCAGCTTCACTACTAATTGTGAGATATTCTGCAATCATTTGACAGTATTTTCTTGTCTACAAAATAAAAGATGCCCTGGGCAATCACCATGAACCCTCCTGTCTCCAAAATTATAGTTTCCTGCCTCCAGCAGCTCGACTTCTTCTCTCATAGCTCATGCTATATTTCCCTGTAATTCTCTGCTTCCTTCATCCTCCTGCCACAAAGATTAACCTTTATGCTTTCTTTTGACACCACTCATATATCATGCTCACAAGGAAAATGTTGATTTCCTTTATAAAATGTGATACAGCTTGTGCCTATATGTGCAGCATCCTTTATTTTAGGTGGCTGGTATCATCTTTCTCTGGACTCAAGATTGATAATGGCATTTGGGTTAAAGAAAACAGCATGCTTTTTTTTTGTTAATAGTAAAAACAAAAAACTCTTTTTTAACCAAAAATTCTAATCTCTTCCCGTTTAACTAATCTCTCACCAATAAATAGAAAAATACAACCTTAACTTGCTTGTCGAAGCTATTGATTGCTTGTCTCCAAGTTTGCCATCTCCTTCCACCTTGCCAAGTGACAAGAAAAGATTCCACGGATTAGAAAGTGATCCCTGAAAAACAGGAGCTTCTGGATGACACCAGGGTTCTGGCCTGATAGAGCTGATGGTTTTGTCCTCAGGCAGCATGGACCAGCCCACTGAGGTGCAACAAGACAATCTGCCCCTCTGGGTGCTGTGCTGGTCCCACTGATCAAGGGTATGACCCAGGGGAAGCACCTCCAATTCTGCAGCATGAGCCCCAAGCCCCACCTGATTCTCAGGCTCTCTTAGCTCTTTCTGGTCCCCTACCTGTGACCACAAGAGGTAAAACAAAAACCTTCATTTTATTGAATGAACCAGTAATCAGATTATTGAATGAAA
This sequence comes from Cheracebus regulus, assembly GCA_963574635.1. Taxonomy (NCBI): domain Eukaryota; kingdom Metazoa; phylum Chordata; class Mammalia; order Primates; family Pitheciidae; genus Cheracebus; species Cheracebus regulus. Next base: position 5,905 of record CAUYQU010103089.1, on the reverse strand, counting down.
AGGACTCAATCAGGAAAATACCAGAGAAGCTTTATTGCGTCTGATCCCTGCATGCAAAATATACTCTGTGCACCTATTTCTTCTCTGCTTACCTCTCAGTTAACATCTTGGATAGGTACTGAGGCTTCCAGGTGCCTTTGTTTATAGGAACAGTCTCATCTCAATAATTATCAATTGGTCAGTCGAATGTAATAAACAAACTCCATTTATCATTACATTAAAATTGTTTTCTTTGCCCCTTTGGCTTGTTTCAGGACTAGAAAGTGGCAAGGGAATTGAGACAAATGTGGTTGGGTCCTTTTCCTCAGTGCACTACCTCCTGTAGGCTAGTGAGCCCCAAAATCAGAAAAGGAAGAGTCTGCTCCAAAGGTTGCTGTCTTTACCCTTGTGAGACGGGCAGCATCAGCCACAGTCTCTGACCTCTGGGCTTTTACCATACGAGTCTCAGAAACAGGTCTCATGGCTCTCAAGTTCCAAGAGGAACGGTCAGTGTCTCTCAGTGGTGTCTGGAAACCCCCCTGCCTAATGGGAAGGGTGAATGCAAGTGCCCTCCTCATCCTTATGGAGAGCACATGGTGGCACAGTGACAGCTTCTGAGGAATACGCTTTACTATGCCAGACTTTTTCATCATTTAGACCCCGCCAGTGGGTGATCAGTCTATCCTGACTATCTTAGTTTCAAATTCACGAATCTTAGCTGGCTGTACACAGTTAATGTAACTTCTTGCTTTAGTGTTTGGCATCAATTTCAATGTTCTAGACTGTGATGACTACTGAGCTACCACTAGCCACATGTGGCTTTTCAAACTTAACATGTGGTTAGTCCTAACTGAGCTGTGCTGTCATTTAGAAAATACCTACCAATCTTGATAATTTGGTAAGATAAAAATGTAAAAAAGATCATCAATAAATTTTAGATTGGTCTTATGTTAAAATAATAACACTTTGCATATATTAGATTAAATAAAATATAGCATAGTTAATTTCACCTGTTTCTGTCTATATTTTTAAAATATGACCACTAGGAAAACTACCTATGTGGTGTGTTTATACTTCTATTGTGTGGAGCAACTGGTTTATCAGTTACAACCAGAGTCCCATTTTAACAGGAAAATTTATCACCCACCCACCTTGAGGATCAGGGGACTGGTTCAGCCTATCTGATTAAAATATCCGCCCAGCACTTTGCGAGGACAAGACGGGAGGATTATGAGGTCAGGAATTTGAGATCAGCCTGACCAACATGGTGAAATCCTGTCTCTACTAAAAAAATCACAAAATTTAGCCAGGTGTGGTGGCAGATACCTGGAATCCCAGCTACTCAGGAGGCTGAGGCAGGAGAACCACTTGAACTCAGGAGGTGAAGATTGCAGTGAGCCAAGATCGTGCCATTGCACGCCAGCCTGGGCAACAGAGTGAGACTCCAACTCAAAAAAAATAATAATAATAATCCATCAGTAATTTCTAAACTACTCCCTGAGCTGACATCCTGATGATGTAGCACCAAGTTGAACTTCCATAGATGCTTGCAAGTTTCAGGAACTTGCAACAAGGAAGGACCTTGGTAAACACCCTAGGCTTTGGTTGGAACTAGAAGTCTCCACCTTAAAAGTGAGAATGCCCTGGAAACAGCCCTCTCCAAAATTTCAGGTTCCTCAATTCCTGGTTTTCTAATTGGATGAAGGTGATGCAGGAGTGCTAATGCTTCTTTTTCGAGCTTCCTGACAGAAGTAACATCTTCCTGAAGGAAGATTTTATCCTCTAGAGACCAGAATGAGCCCTACGATTTTCTGTAACCATGTTTCTCACTCAATCAAAAATAACTGGGCATTCAAGGAGAGAAAACCTGACCTGACCAAGAAAGAAAATAAACAATGGAAAGAGAGCCACAGAACCTCAAATGGTGAAGTTATCCAACAGGTATATTAAAACAAATATAATTAAAATATTTGAGGCATTAAAAGACAGGATTGAATGCTTTGGCAGAGAACAAAAATGTTAAAAAATAGAATAGATGTACTGGAAATAAAAAATATAGCAGCTGAAATTGAGAGAACTTGGTGAATTTAACAGCCAATAGAGAGAGTGAAAACAGGAGCTAATGAAGTAGAAGAGAGTATTTTTTTCCTCTGTCATTTTGTCAGAAAATGATGTCATAACTGGAGTTTTTTTTTTTTTATTAGCTGGAAGCTTTATACCAAAATACACTCATAGCCTCAGGATATACTTTCTCTCCTCTGTTGTGTCAAAAAAAAAAACTCCATTTTTTCTCATAATATGTCCTCGTACATGTGCTACTGTGTTCTTACTAAGTATTTGATAGGATTTTTGCTATTTGCTATCATGAATGGGACATTCTTAGTAAATTATTCTAAAATGTATTCAATCGATTCTCTTGTACTGTTAAAGTATATCTAATCATGGCTGAAAATCAGGATATGTAGTCTCGTTCTTTCCAGCACACATAACTGTTTCTTAATTTATAGATATGATCCCATTTCTAGGTTAAACACTTGTAGTAAATATTTTTTTAATAATTATTAAATTTGATGTCTGCTGCAAATTTTGGTATATATATATATATTAGTGGGTTCAGAGGTTTTATTTTATCCTGGATTTCCTTGTTTGATTATATAACAATGAGATTCAATGTTAAATTTTACCCATTGCTTTCTTTTCAGGACATTTATTAAGATGTTCCAATCTCTTAATTTAGTGGATTTTATCAATACAATTCCTAATGACTAGTCACTTTCTATTTCCAGGATAGCCCTCTAGGTCATGAGATATGTTTGCTTCACTATGCTGCTGTTTTTTGTTTGTTTGTTCGTAGTTGCATCTATGGTAGTATTACTGCATCTATTTTAAGTAGCAGAGTTTGTCTATAGGTTTTGTTTTGTGTTCTATTCTCACCTACTTTTGACATCCAAATTACGATATCCTCATCAAAAATGAACTTGGAATTTTTCCTCTCTCTGGAGAAAATCTGGAAGAAACAGAAGCCAATATTAAAATCATATGTGCCGAATCTTTTTTAAAAAGTAGACCTTTCACATGACTTTTTCTTTTTTTATTTTTCTATTTTAAAAATCTTCTCTGCCTTTCCATAACTTCTTAATACTAATGTTGTCAACTTAACCATCTTTAGGAAATAATCCATTTCATTTGAGTTTTCAAATATGTTGGCAAACACATCGATATCCTTCCCCAAATTTGTAGGCATTATATATCTGTAACATAATGTATGTGTGTGTTGAGAGAGAGATCAGATTTACTAAAATCTAAGTTGCTCTTAGTTAAAAGACATTATTATTTTATGAATTACAAAGAAATAATAAAAGCTGCTGCCTTCCAGTTTACCTATAACAAATGCATTTTTGATCATTTAGAATATTTACTTTACAATAGTTGATAGAGATCTTTCATGCGGGTTTCTTTAGATGTGTAGAGTTCTGGTGCAATGGCATGGTTATACACACAGTAAAAGAAAAATATGCTGGTTAAGACGTCCCTAAAGTGCCCTTACAGCAGGGCCTCTGCTCTGAATTACTTGGGGAGCTTCCTCCTCCATTACCTCCCCAGCTCTTCTCTCAGCTTCATCTCTTCCCTCCTCTGGAACTTGTCTCCACCACTGGACTTTTCTCAGATGGACATCTGGTGCTGGGTCCAGAGTCCCACAGGTGGGTCCAGTGTCCCAGAGCAGATGTGCCAAGTCCCAGGAGGAAAACTTCAAAGCTCCCTTTTTCATGTTTCCCTCCTAATGACAGCCTGGCTGCCAAAGTCTCGAGACCTACGCAAGCAGGCTGAAGACAGAACGTGTCACCTCAAGCGATTCTCAGTGTCCTTTCAGATTTGGTGTTTGCCCTGATAGAAAGGGGTCAGGCTCCTTCAGAGGCTTTTCACAAAGGCTCTCCTATGATAACCTTCGGTTTTATAGAAGCAACTTTGGATTGTAAAATGGTGGAGTTAAAATAGCAAGCAACTTTAAAAGGCAATAAAATACCAAGATTATACCCTTAATGGAAGTGGCAGACCTAATTTTGAGGACTACTTTAAAAGAAGGGTTATTTGGTTCTTAACAGAGAGCATGGAGACAGTGTGATACTTTCTTAATGTGCAGTGACTCAATTTTATTGCTGGAGAAAAAGCACCATCTTAAATATTGACGTGAAGCATCTTATCTCACATGCTGGAGGGCTTGGACTTGTGTGGCTTCTGTTGTTCTGTGTAATTACTGACATGGCTTGAGGGGAATGTGGGACTTCTCTAGTGGGGAGAACAGATACAGTGGCTCTGGAACATTTGAAGAACCTCACATACATGGAAGGTGCTGCTTTAAGAAAGCCCTGGCTGGGCGTGGTGGCTCAGGCCTGTGATCCCAACATTTTGCGAGCCCGAGGCAAGAGGATCACCTGAGGTCAGGAGTTTGAGACCAGGCTGGCCAACATGGTGAAACCCTGTCTCTACTAAAAATACAAAAAATTAGCCAGATGTGTTGGTGGGCGCCTGTAATCCCAGCTACTCAGGAGGCTGAGGCAGGAGAATTGCTTGAACCCAGGAGGCGGAGGTTGCAGTGAGCCGAGATCATGCCACTGCACTCCAGCCTGGGCAAGAAGAGTGAAACTCTGTCTCAAAAAAAAAAAAGAAAAGAAGAAGAAGTAAAGAAAAGAAAAGAAAGTCCTGTTCTGGATGCCAGGAAAAGGAACCAGCACTGAGAAAAGCTAACATGAGCCAAGGAAGGAGTCAATGTCTCATGTTTGACTGCCAGTTAGGATAACAGCAATACTGATTTTAGAAGTTAATATGGAGCATTCATTTAGGCTAATGTCAAATTATCAGCTCATCTGGTTCAATATTTTCATGCTCTTCTCATGTTTTGTTTTATCTTGGCTTATGCACTGATTGGGGGAGAGGGAAATACCCTACTGTGAGGTTATGAAGATGAAGGATGCCAGATACCGTCTGTTCCAATCCTACTAAGCTCAGAAGTTGCAGAATGGGGTGGTTATGCCTGTAGAGGAGAGCCTTGGGCATCAAGAAACCATAGCCAGTTGCTTCTCCCCACACTAGGAAGTGCTTAGCTGTGGGAGAGGCATTGGGTAACAGTTCAATACATGTTAGCTACGTTGCTGTGTTGTTATTGCCATGAATGTTTGCTAATGTATAACAGCTACAATGCTTTGATAACAGCTTATATTAAGCCCACAATTAACCTAACAAGTTCTCACTTGTAATTTTGGGACTAGTATTAAACATCTGATTCCAGGGACCTAAATGATATGATTATCTCCTCATCTTTATAAATGGAGATCAACAGCTTCTAAAGATTTTGTATCCCTCAAAGCAAATTTCTTCAGTTTTCTTTTCTTTCTTTCTTTTCCCTGCCTCAGGTTTATTTGTACAAATAGCACAGGAGGACCCCAGCCCCATGCAGATGGCAGCCCAGAGGGTCACAGCAGTCCTCCTGTCCTCACGCTGGCAGACAGAGATGTCTACTCTGAAGCCTTTGTAGGGGCCTGGGCAGCTTTGGGAGCCTGAGCTGGAACTGAAGCTGGAGCTGCAGCCTGGGCCTTGATTTCATCCTTGGACTTGGCCTTTAGCAAGCACAACCTGAGCCCCTTGGCAATGCGGACATGAGCACGCTTCCCAAGCTTGGGTTGGAAAATGTAGGCAAATCCAACCAGCTTGTGGCTGACAACCTGTGGGATCTTGGGAGTAATGTCCTTGGGCTTTACGAGGGCCCTGATGGCCTTGGCATCCGCATTCATGGCCTTGCGTTGCTGGCCTGCATCTTCTTTAGGCCCTTCTTGTTGTACTTCTTGGCAAAGTGCATGTTCCTCAGGAAGTTGGGGTCCACCTCCTTAAGAGATTCGTATCTTTGTGATCAGGGTTTCTTGATAACATT
>CAUYQU010103084.1:0-17175 GCA_963574635.1 Cheracebus regulus | reverse complement strand
GGGCCAAATTGGCCCCCCCGTTTTTTTTTTTTTTTTTTTTTTTTTTTTTTTTTTTTTTTTGTCAAAGCCCATGTTCTTTTCCACCCCATGGGGGATTGGTGGTGGTAGCAGAGATGGATGCTCCAGAGTCCAGAAAACCTCCTCCTTCAGGGCATTTCAGCAACTTGGCCAGATGTCGAATTGGAGGAACTTGACCATTACAGGTACCAGTGAGAGGGAGGCCACTGGGCTTATTTCTCTGTTGGCCCCACTGAGCAGGTCACATGACAGACCTGGACAAGAGGCTGTTTAAAATGGAACATGAAAAACAATGCCAGGGATTTAATTGCACCATGAATTGTGGCCAGAAAAGGAACCTAGCAACAAACTCATTTTCTGTTGGGCACAAGGCACAGAGGATCTACTATAATTATTTCTGTTTTTTTCCTTATTGGCACATGCCTCCCTATTTATTATTTCCTTCCTTGAGTGCACATGATGGATCAGCTTTTATCTAAGGTACTGGTGTTAGAATTGCATAGCTGCATTGTGAAGAGTTTGCGGGGCCCTCAATGTGAGTGTGGGCACACACCTGAATCTGATATTTATGGAGCACCTACTGTGTGTGCAAGGTAGTGTACCTGAGTGTTGTACATGCACTATCTTATTTAATTCTTCACACAACCATATGAGTTAGGTAATATTATCTTCATTTTAGCAGTGCAGAAACAATACTAAAGGAATTGTAAAGATCTCATGGCTAATAAATGGCAAATTGGAGATTTGAACCCAATTCTCCCTGGACTTCCCAATTATTCTCTACATCTTCCTTCCTTTGCTCTGGGCTGGTGTCTTAACCAAGTCAGAACCTCCTTGGCCTGTGTCTTTTTTCGCCCCCCTAAACTATGATTGTTCTTGAAGACTGTGAAGGGCTAGCATGACTGTTTAAAAAGTAACTGGTTGAATGACCCAAAACATTTCAAATAACCCATGAAGAGGCCTTAGTCTGCAACTACACTAGCTGAGGTCTTGGGATTAGCTGAATTCCTGGGAGGTGTGGATCAGGATCTGCAGAAATGTCATCGGTAAGTGAACACTCCAGGCCGGTCACTGACAGGCTTTGTTCTTTTTGCCTCTTTAGAAGTGGAAGGAGGCTATTTCTGAGACTCAGGAAATTGTGATGCTATCAGACACCCTGTGTCCTTTATGGGTGGCTCTGGGGCCCTTTCTTCTTGCAGGGACATGCTTTCTGGTTCTGTTGGAGACCTGCACCTGCCTAGAGAGCTAGAGTGGGTGTTCTTTTAAAAGGCAACGTCTTACTACACAGACAGAAACATTCCTTTTGTTTGAGACCTCTTGCTTATGGATTTTTTTTTGTTACCAGGGTGGGTCTGTGCTCTTTTGCTAATGAATTACCCAGGAGTCAGTGGCCCATGCACAATGGATTGGTTTTGCCATCCATGCATCATAAGACACAGCTGCCAGCCCTGTGTGGCTGGGACCCAAGGGTCAGAGCCTCCAGAGTGATTACAAAGCTCTACCATTAGCCACTTTTCCATTCCCTTTCTGTATGCCAGGCAGACAGAAAAAAGCAAATATGCATTTGCTCACTTGCCTGGTGTGAGCAGTGGTTTAAGCCTGGTGAGTGGCTAAGACGGCTGATTTGATTTATCTTACTAAATAGTATGATTTGATAAAAGTTGGAATCATAGACTTAGAGCCAAAAGTAACCTTGGTCCAGTGCCTTTATCCTGCAACTGAGAGCACCACGGCTGGAGAAAGGTGGTGATTTCCTTGGCTAGGTCTTGAGGAGACTCCAAGGTGACAGCTGAGGCAGCAGCCTCTGCCTTGTACCCTGGTGAATTTTCTCTGCTACCACTTCAGATGTCTCCATGGAAAATGCTTCCAAGGCTGGTCCCGTTACCTAAGAGAATTGGAAAAGAAGATTATAAAGAGATTGGAGAAACCTCATCAGTTTTCCAGTGGCTGTTGGTAGGTTTCTTCTCAGCCACTCTGATGTTGAGTCTGATTGTGACTCACCTATTTCTATCCAGAATCACAGGAAGAGTTGTGATGAATGCTCAGACAAGTGAACGAGCATCAGTTGTCATATTAGAAAACTTCTTTACTCTTCAGGTTATTAAAGAACTATTACTGCCCTCCAATAGTCATGTAATAAGTGAAGCCTCCCAAGGCTGAATGGCAGCAATAAGTGCCTTATTTGCACCTAAGGATTTGCTTGCTCTCTCAGCAGGATCTGGGTCAATAGACATTATTTTCATAAGACATTTATCTTTCTTTACTTAGGCTTATTTTTTTTTCTGGAACTTGCTTTTGAAGCAGTAGGCTTTGGGGAAAAAATAAAACTGGCAGATTATAAGAATAAAAGCTTAAATCAAATTTAGATATAAAAAATAAAATATAACTTCGAGGGAACCAAATCACGACACCATTTCCATTTATATCAACACTTCACCATAATGTGGTTTAGACTCAAAATTTGATTCTGAGTTCTGTAAGATGATTGCTCATAGCAAAGGTACAGTTATACCCACTGGATGGTGCTTATATTGGAAAGATCATTTAAGAAAGATCATGAACAGCAAGCGGCAGGGGTCAACCTTTGACATAATCGGATTTCACTATGAGAGTCTGTTATGTAATCATTCCTGTTGCTCTTGGCTTTGCTCTTTAATGAACACCCCTCCAAAGCTAGCTGTACATATTTTTTCCGACAATTACATTCTTGGGTCATGCAAACTTATTTCTTCTCTCCCTTTCTCTCTTCTCCCTTTCTCTTTCCTCTTTCCTTCATTTCTTATTTTCTAGGAGCTTTTCTCAAGTTTATCTTTCAACTCTCTGTTAAGTTTTCCATGTCTGTAAACATACACAAATATATGCATGTACCTCTCCAAGCCTTTTTTCTTTTGTCTTTCCAGATGTTCTTTTATTTTGTCATATTATTCCTATTTCAGGGGTACTATATCCTTTCTTATCTCTCTAAAGATATTCATGGTAATTATTTTAAAGATTTTTCCCCCTCCCTGCAGAGTCTTTTTTTCCTCCAGGCTCTTTTCCCCTCTATTTTGATCTCCATTTTCCCCGTGAAAGGTTTTCCTCCAATGTCTGATAATATTCAGTTGTTGGTTCATGTGTAAGAGGTACTACAAAGCTGTTTGGAGGCTTTGATGTGTGGGTGGGGCTCATCGACTCTGAGCTTCATTGTAGGGTGATCCAGCTGGGCTGTTTGATTAAGAATCAGTGTTGGTATCTTTAGGTCTTTCCTCTTAGGCTTCTCAGACTCCTCAGAGAAGATGCTTATCATCTCTCACCTGAAGAGGGAAGGGCCAGCTGTTTTTACTGGGAGCCAGTGAGGATGAGAGGGTTGTGTTTGTGTGTAGTGGGGTGTGTGTCTTGGCATCCCCCTTTGTTTAATACTCCTACTTTAAATGAGATATTCCAGCTTTAAACCTATGCCCTCAATTAAAAGACCCTGTGATATACCAGTTAATAAACTTCCTGTGTTTTGCCATGGTAGAGAAGGAGCAGGCAGCTCTGTTGTGCAGAGTGGCAGAGGAGGTCTAGGGGCCTGACAGCTTCTTGATCAGAATTGCATTCAATTTGTCTTACTTTAGCCCACCTCACCCCATACCTCTGGAGGAATCTATTATTAATAACATGAGCTCCTCAGCCTTTTGAGACTTGCAGTGTTAAATGGATTGGTTCTTAGATCTCCCTTTGCTAGTTTACACTTTAGTGTCCTAAGGTCAGCAGAGACTTTAATGAGTGAGAAAGCCCAGGGCAAGAGAAGGGAAGTGGCTTCTCTGTCGTTACAGAACTAGTTAGGGCAGAAGCTGATGTAGAAACTGGGTCTTTGGACTTTTCATCCATCGTTGAAACTGTCCTGTATACTTCACCACTGTGTCACACTCACACCCACACACAATCTCCCCATCCTCTGTCTCTTCATTGCCCTTCCTCCCCCTCTCCGTTTCATGTGACTGTCACACTAATCGTATGAGTTAGGCTTGATTATCTTGATTTTACAAATTAGAAAACTGAAACTCAGATGGTATAATTTGCTTGTGGCCAGAGTTATTTGGTGGTAGAGCCAGCGTTTGACTCCAAAGCACGTGCTCTTTACTGCTGCATTGTAACCTCTTATGTCATGTGTTGAGCTGCTGAGCCCTCCCTAAAGAAACCAATCTGTAAACTTTACTTACTTTTATCATGGACTTTTATAGCTGACTTGACTTGAAAAACTTAAGTAATGGCTATTTTCCTTGTGACTGGGGAGTCTGTCTAGTCTATCTCCTCCTGCTCTCTCTGCAATTCAGCAGCCTGCCTGCCAGTTTGTTTGGGCCGAGAAGAGATTCTACCTTCCTTTTTGAACCTATGGGTGGGAATTCGAACAGACAGGTCATAAGGTTCAGCTTGGTGGCTTCAGTGTGTGTGTGTGTGTGTGTGTGTGTGTGTGTGTGTGTGTGTGTGTGTGTGTGTACATATGCAAATATCTCCAAATGAAATTTTAGAAATGAAGTTTTCTTACAAAGGCACACAGTGGTAGTAGATTGGTCAACACATTCTTAGAAGGAAATTAGCTGTAGACATTCCCTCCTGGGGCAGGACTGGGTTCACGGATTTGAGGACTTGCATTTCTCCTCTGGGTTATTTAGGAGGTACGCCCAGGAGCTGCTTGTCTTGGGTTTTCTCTATTCCCTGTAGTGTTATCTCTGTTAGGCAAGGTGTCACCCTGGAGATTCCTCTCTCTTTCCCACATCCCATTCATCTGCAAGTCCTCTCATTTTATCTTTAATTATATTAATCCAAATATGTCTTGAGCTCATCTACTTGCATCCATTTTCCCATCTCTGCTTGAGGACAGACGGCCATCATCTCTTGCCTGGACCCGTGCAGGGGCCTCCAGTTGTTGACCCCCTCCCTGCTTCCTACTTCTTTCCTCACTACCCCTGTACCTCTCTCTCCTTTCTTCTCTTCTCTAAAAAAGCTCACAATGTATTCAGCCTAAAAGAGGAAATTCTGACATATGCTATAACATGGATGAACTTTGGGGCCATTATGCTAAGTGAAATAAGCCAGTCACAAACAGACAAATGCTGTTACGATTCCACTTACATGAGATTACTAGAGTAGTCAGAATCACAAAGACAGAGAGTAAGGTGGCAGTTGCCAGGGTCTGGCTTGGGAGATGGATGGGGGGTTACTGTTTGTTGGATATAAATTGCAATTTCTCAAGATGGAAAAGTTCTGGAGATTGGCTTCAGTCAATCAACTTAAAACTACCGAATTATAGACTTAGAAATGGTTAATAGCTATCTCAAGTGAACTGATTTGATCTTTACAAATTACGTGAATGTGTTAAATTATCACATGTATTCTGTAACTTTAGACATCTATTCTGCATCAATTAAAAATTGTTTAAAAATGTCTAAGATGGGAAAGTTAATGTATATTTTACCACAATTTAAAAAAGCTACAGGATTTTTTTTTAGAGGTGATAAAAATGTTCTAAAATTCATTGTGGTGATAGTTGTACAACTCTACTAAAACCCATTTAATTGTGCACTTTAATTGGGTGAATTGTATGGTATATGGATGATAATCTCAATAAAATCATTAAAAAACTTAATCTCTTTTATTGCAAACTTGCTTTTTAATATCCATCAGGGCTGACCTCTGTTTCCCCTGTGCTCCTCTGCAGGGACTCAGAGATGGTTTTCGCGAGGAGATATCTCTCTGTTGGCTCAGTTCCAAAGGCTAGTCAATCTGTCCCAAACTGAAGTTCCCTAGAAAGACTTTGGCTTGTTTGTATCCACCTCTTGGGATGAGATGGAGGACCAGGAATGGTGGGAGAGAGTGTACCATGATGGCAGAACTATCAGAGGTAGTTGTATTATTATTTTAAGATGATTTATTATTCTTGGAAAATGCAAAATTGGCACTGAACATGAAACAACAATTGTGAGTCTGCTACATAGTCTAGCCCTCGGTTCTGCACTGATACTAGGGCTTTTGGACTCATTTGTCATTCATTCATTCATTCAGGAAATGTTGAGCCCTCCCTGTCACACTCTGAAGAGAGATAGGCACGTCTTTCATGATGTGGTATTGAAATTCAGGGGTACAATCTAAGACTTTTTTTGCTTGGTGTAGTTTACTTAGGAGTAAAAATGTATAAAACACACAGGAATAGCATAACAGGAAATGTTGCAGAATCCATATGAGGAAAATCACAAAAATTTACTGACTGCCATAAAAGAAGACTTCAATAAATGGAGATGTGTGCTGCCAGTTTCTCTCTGTGTGATAAAGATGTCAGTTCTTTCCAAAGTAGTGTATCATTTCACCCCATTCCAATCAGCATCTCAGCTGGGGTTTTCTTTCTTTCTTTTTTTGGATTGTGTCAAATTATTCTCAAATATGAATATACTAGCTGGAATTGCTAAAAAAATTTTGGAAATGATGCATAATATAGGAGATTTGCATTTCCAGATATAAAATGTACTCAAATGATGCTAATTAAGACCACGTGGTTATTATTGCAGGAACATGCCAGTGCGTGGAACGGAATAGTCTAGAAACAGAGCCTAATGTGAAAGAGGGTTTAGTGCATGATGGAAGGAAAGAATGAATTATTTAATATATCTAAATTAACTCCTTGGAAAAAATAGGATTAGAGTCTTTCCTTACTCTATATACAAAATAAATTTTGGTTTGATGCAAAAATTTTAATAATAAAAAGATGAAAAGTAAGGAAAATTGTGGATAACTTCCATATTAGGGAGTCAACAGAAACAAAATGTCACTGGAGGAAAATGACTTATCTCTCTATATGAAATTAATTTTTTTGAGATGGAGTCTTGCACTGTCAGCCAGCCTGGAGTGCAGTGGCGCAATCCCGATTCACTGCAACCTCTGCCTCCCAGGTTCAAGCAATTCTCCCTGCCTCAGCCTCCTAAGTAGCTGGGATTACAGGTCTGTGCCACCACACCCAGCTCATGTTTATATTTTTTAGTAGAGATGGGTTTTTGCCATATTGCCCAGGCTGGTCTTGAACTTCTGACCTCAGGTGATCTGCCTGCCTCGGCCTCCCAAAGTGCTGAGGTTTCAGTCATGAGCCACCACACTTGGCCAAAATTAATGTTTTAATAAGTTAAAAAAAAAACTCCCCCAAGAAATTAAGATGCTGGTAAAAAAATCTTAGAAAAACACATGCAACAAAGCATTAATTATGTTAATATATAAAAACACCACTAGAACCTTAGTGGAAAAATTGACAAAGGAAGTAAGATGGCAATTAATAGAAGAAATACAAATAGGTAATAAATATGAAAAAAAACTTAAACCTTTCAATGACTCCCACTTAAAGAAATACATTTTATAGGATGGCTTATATGCGCTCCTTAAGAGAATAATGTTTTCAATGAACCCTTAATGTCCTAAGGAAATGAGTTTAATATTAAGTGGAAACAACAGGAGACAAAATAGTATGTCAAAAATCTGCGAAAGAAAGAGAAAGATACAGACAAAAATTAGTGAGATATTCATTGAAAGTTTAGTAATGCTATTGGAAAGAAAAAAAAGAGTTTTAAATTTAAGCTATTCATTACACCATTGGTAGAAATGTAGATTGGCATAACTTTTAGATAATGCAATTTGGCAGGTCTTATTAGGAACTTTAATGAGTCAATGAATGCCATCCAAGAGTTTATTTTTGAGAATTTCTCTTAAGGAATTAATTAGAGATACAACCGTAGGTTTGCCTATGTGAATGTAAGTCAGTTTATTGATGAAAGTTTAAAAATTGGGAATAAGCTGTAAATCCAGCAATGAGAGGTTATTTAAAGAAATTACATTAAATGTGCTTGATATAATGTTTAATGATAGTACAAGATGTAAGATTATAACATGTTCACATTATGATAAAAATATGTAAGCTTAGAAAATACTCTGGAAGTAAGGAGAGCAAAATGTTAATTGTGATCATACATGGTTAGAGAGATTGTTGGAAATTTTGATTCTCTTTGTTTCTTTATATGTTTTCCATATTTTCTTCCTTGAGCATTTATTACTTTTATAATCAGAATCTTGTCTTCATGGAATACTTAGTATTTAAGCAAACAATTCATTGATGTTTCAGGAATTATACAAATTCTCCAGGCTACTGATATTTAGCAGTTAACATTCTTAAGAAATTGAGAAGGGGAATCTTTTTCTCAACCACTTTTAAGGGTTTGTACCTACTTCCTTGAGATCTAATACAGTTTGAACGTGAGACCTGAAACGTAATTGTAGAGTTCCCATTTATCCTGCAGATCTATCGAAGATCATTGGAATGGGGGATGCGTTTTAGGAGTTGAAGTAAATTCTATTGTGAAGGACTGAAGATCAATATAGAAATGTCTCTTTTTTTTCAAATGACAGCTGAGGAAGAAAGATAGATCATTATTCTCTGCCTATTTGGAGGCTCTTCACGAACTGCTTTTAAAAATCAGTGCTCGGTTCAGCAACTTTGCCATTTCTTCAGATGGCCAGTTTTGGTGGATCTATTTAATTAGATTTAAACATGGCATCTGTAGCCCCAGTAAATTCAAATAATTAAGCTTCATGATTTCTTGTGTGTTATAAATGTCCCTAAAATTGCTGTTGCAGAACAGATTATTTCTTTGGTAATTGCAATTTTTGTCATGAATTGTTTCATCACTTATAGTGATTAGAACTTTGAAATAATTCCTTAAAATGGTACTCAACTGAATACATGTTTTTTTTTCCTTTGGATTGAGTCTCCTTGTCTGTTTTTTCTTCTCAATTATTCGTGCTAGTGTGTTTTCCTTCCATATAGGAAAGGATACAGATAAATGCTTTCAAAGTGTACAGTGCTCAGATTTAGAGTTGTCCTGGGAAGGTAGCCTCAGTGTTCCTTTAGAAGGGAAGCTCCGTGCTGGTTGGTTGGATTCCATCTGGGAGTATGCATGATAAAGGTTTTTGGGAGGTTAGGACTGGCCTGTGGTGTCCATCAATAACCAAAGACTTTTTGAGATGTTTTCCTGTTTGCTATGGCTCCTCAGTGTCTTGGGAAGTAACCTAGACAATAGTGACATGGAAGAGGTGGTTTTGGAAGTCAGATGTGGCCTGTCTTTTCTCATCATCGCTAGACACTTGGAGGATTCTACAGGTCCTCCAAAATGCTGGTCAGTGATTGAAGTGACAATTTTGAGAACTTGATGTGTGTTAAGAGAGTCTTAGATGCTGTGGATGCAAACACATCTTTATCTCCTGCCCTCCTCCATGAAATAAAGATGCAACTTCACTGCCTGGTGACTGGCAATTGTCTTTTCTGTTCACCCTAATGCAGAGTTCCCCCCAACCAAACAAGATGCTCTGCTGTCTCTGCTCACATTGCTGCTATTTCTACCTGGAATCATTTATAACACTCCTTCTGTTTCAGCAATAAAGGTTCTGATTTTTCAAGTCCAGCTCCATTTCTGTCTCTTTGGAACTTTTATCAGATCCCAAAACCAGGTGCAGCAGCCCTGCTCTCAAGATTCTGCATTTGTCTCTAACTCCCTTCAAGGCAGGTGCTACCTCTTACCTTGTAGTGTAGCTATTAACATCTTTTTGCCTTCCACAGGGCAGGAAACCATTTGACTTACCTTTGGTTTCCTAGAGAAAGAAGAAAATATGCTTGTTGGCTGGATGGGTGAAATGCCTTTTAGATGTGATGATCTAGGACAAATATGCAGTGGGGGCAGGCATTTCAGCACTTGACCCAGGGTTGTACTCAACCAGTGGTATTGTCTGACAACTTACTGACTTACTGAAAACTCAGTAAGATGATAATATCAGTATTAGGATCAGTAGTGCAGGTCATTATTTTATTTCATTTTTATTTAAAAAATGCAATACAACGTAACATAAAAATCACCATTTTAATCTGTGAACTTCTGTAGTGTTAAGTATATTCACATTGTAGTACCATCATCACCACTGTCTAGCTCCAGAATTTTTTTCATCTTGCATAATGGAAACACCGTTTTCCTTTCCTCCCAGCCCCAGGCAACCACCATTCTACTTGCTGTCTCTGTGAATAGTTGGACTACCCTAGGTGCCTCACAAAAGTGAGGCAAGAATTATCACAGCATCTGTCTTTGTGTGTCTGGCTTGTTTCACTTAGCATAATGTCTGCAGGGTTCATTCATGGTATGTCATATGTCAGAATTTCCTTTTTTAAGGCTGAATAATATTTCATTGTATTATATGTTACACTTAAAATATCTTTTTACTGGTCGGTGGACACTTGGGTTGTTTCTACCTGTATTGTGAATAATCCTTCCGTGAGCATGGATACAGATATCTTCTCAAGTCCCTGCTTTCAGTTATTTTGGGTATATATCCAGAAGTGGAATTGCTGAGTCATGTGGTAATTCTATGTTTATCTTTTTGAGGAAAACTCAGTGCTGTTTTTTCATAGCAGCTGCATCATTTTATGCTCCCACCAACGGTGCACAATTTTTCCATATCCTCACAGACACTTGTTATTTTTTGGGTTTGTTTTTGTTTTATGTAATGACCATCCTAAGGGGTGTGAAGTGGTATCTCATTGTGGTTTTGATTTGCATTTCCCTAATGATTATGGTTATTATCTTTTCATGTGCTTATTGGCTGCAGTTTATCATTTGAGTAGTTATTTAGGCAGACATTTACACAAACACTCTCTACATGTACTGTCTTAGTTCATTTTGTGTTGCTGTAATAGAATACCCAAGACTGGGCAATTTATAAAGAAAAGAGGTTTATTTGGCTCGTGGTTCTTCAGGCTGAGAAGTTTAATGGCATGGCTTTGGTTTCTGGTGAGAGCTTTTAAGCTGCATAATAATATGGTGAGAAGGTCAAAGGGGAAATGGACACCTGCAAAGAGACAAAATCCAAGTGACATTCTGGCTTTATAACAATCCACTCTTGCAGGAACTATTCATTTTCCTTGAGAAACAATCCAGTCTTGCCAGAGGAAGAACTTACTTGGTACGTCAAGAATGTCACCAAGTCACCTGCCCGGTGAGACCCTCAAGACCCAAACACTCCCCACGCGATCCTGCCTCCCAACACTACTACACTGGGGATCAAATTTCAACATGAGTTTTGGTGGAGACAAACAAACCATATCCAAACCATAGCGTGCACCATCTCACTTATTCCTAACGGCAAACCTGTGGAATAGGCAGTTATGGTAGCTTCATTTCATGGAAGATAGAAACAGAACTCTGAGCAGTTAAATAACTTGTCCAGACCCATGCAGCCAGTGAGTGACTGTGCTAGTACACAAATCCAAGTGTGTCCAGTTCAAAGACTAGGTGCTTAATCATCTCTTGAACCATGCATTCCAACACTGTTTGGCTGTAACAGGAAACCTCTCCTACACTGGTTTAAAGAAGCTGAGGAGTTTGTTTTTCATAATTAATAAGTCATCTGAGGGATATAGCTGCTGTCCTTGCCTCATCAGCTCAACAACATCAAGGCTAACATCTGATTCTCTGGGTCTTTCCCTTATGGCTCCCTCATTGCTTCCTGTTTGTGGGATGACTGGTACAGCCCCAAACATTACATCTATGGTGAAGATGTGGAGAAGAAATGAGGACCAAACTAGCTGGGACTATCTTTAAAAAATTAAAGCAAAAGCTTTCCTAGAAGCCTCTGAACAGATTCCTATAGACATTGCTGTGGCTAGACCATCTGATGACCCCTCAGTGTAAAGGAGGCAAATGGGTGGCTGATGCTGCCATCTCTGTAGTGAAAGGCAGCAAGGGAAAAGGGGTTTGCAGTGGCTTTTGGGCAGCCACTCAGCAGTCAGACATGGCATACATTTCTAGAGAAATCCATGGTTTATTTTCCCCTCATTAGAATTCTAAAGCCAAAATGAGTGTGATTAAGTTCCTCTGCCGCGTTTTAACTGGAAACAAATTTTATGTCAAAATCTTCTCTGACCAAGGAAGGCATATACAACGATAATGACAGTACCAGGAGGGGTCGATAAAATAAAAAGTCCAAATCACTTAGTAGATTGTAAAGGACTAATACAAATGTAGTTTTGCTAGGTTGAGAGCTTCCTGAGGCAGAGACTGTGTCTCATCATTGCTGAATCTCCAGGGTCTAGCACAGGGCCTGAAACATCATGGGCAAAATAAATAGGTGATTAAAGAGTTGGCTGAGGCATCATTTTAATATGCCAGCAGTGGAAAAGCTTCCAGGACACCCAGCTGTCCTGGATGAGGAAAGGAGAAGCTGTCTGTGAATTGCTGAGTAAGAGTTGGGGTGATAGTCTTCCCGCCCCCCACCCCCCGTGACTAGAGCCTTTGGTATATTCTATAATAATGCTATGGGTATGTTTAAATCAAAATTTAAATTCCAAGTAGATACACTGCTGGCAGAAATCAGTTAGCCAGCAGTGCCATCTTTTTAAGATGTATCACCTGCCATGTGGCTCTGTGTGCTAGAATGTTGAACACACCTCTGTGTAGTAAGATTAGTATCATGTGTTTATCATCTTCATCAAACACTGTTTCCTAGCTGCCTGTGGGGAACAGCAACTTCTCAATATGAAATGCTCTCCTGCCTTCCTAAGTACTTGCTGTTCTGGCCTGGATTGAGGTGGACACACAGGAATTGAAGACACACTTCACAAGCTGTCCTAGAAACAGCACATCTTCACAGAGACCACTCAGGCCAAGGTCCTACCCCAATCACAGTGTACACTTTGTCTTGCTTAATTTGTGCCACAGCTTTCAGTGATCAGTTTCAGTGGTCAGTCCATCCAGGACTTGAATAGAGATCTTTGGTCTCCACAGTTTAGGTTTTCTCCTCTCTATTGATCTCTTGGGTCTAGAGTGACATCAGTATCAGTATGGATGGATTGATCTCTTGGGTAGAGAGTGACTTCAGTGTCAGTATGAGCTAAGGATTGAACAGTGGATTAAGAGTCCAGGGTTTGAACCACAGCTCTGCCAAAGATGGCAAGGCTTTGGGAAATCCCCTTTCCTTTTCTAGGCCTCAGTTTACTCTTCTGTTATGTGGGCATGCTGAGTGTGCTAAGCCGGATCATTCTTACTGAGTGTCTACTGTGAGCTGGGGGATGCACTGGCGCTGAGGCCGTTGTTTTGAGCAAGTTGAACTTGTTTCTGCTTTTATGGAGCTTACCTTCAGTAGATATGATAGCCATTAAATAAATACTTATCCAAGTACGTATTAATCACAGTGGTGGTAAATGCTGTAAAGGAAAGTACAATATAATGTATTATGTAATAAGAGACCTGATATAATGGGGGTGGGGGTGAGCTGGAAATGCCTCATAGAAAAAGTTCTGCCTCAAACAGAGATGAAGGGTACAAAGGAGTCTTCTGTGGGATTATGTTTTGTGGGATATGTGATCCCAAGGGGCAGAGTCATCAATGTATTCCCACAGACAGAGCCAGCTGAGAAAGTAAAATCCTGCTGCATTTCAGGAACTGAAAGGCGACCAACCTATGGGAACAGAATGAGTGAATAGGAGAAAAGCAGAAAGACTGCTGGAGGGTAGGCAGGGCCCAGATCAACACACAATCATGAAAACCACGTGGAGATTTTGGTATTTATCCAAAGAATAAAGGGAAACCACTCAAGGTAGGGCGAGAGTGCCATGATCAGATGTAAGTCTGTAAAAGATCACTCTTCCTGCTGGATGAAAACAGGTTGGAGGAGAACACGGGCACCTGGGTTGAAGGGAGTCCTATCAGTCTGTCCTCTATCAGAGCTGCTCCTGGTTTGGATGATGGCAGCAGTGGAGATGAAGAGAAGCTGAAGGGCTTGAGAGAGATTCAGGAGGCAGAATGGAAAGGATTTGGTGTTTTACCTTAAGGTGGAGGAATTAGGGAGAGGGAGGTGTTAGGACAACTACCATAATTCTGGTTGTCTGTCTCTGGGGGTGGGTGGGCAGGAGCCAGTGAGGAGAATCAGAAGGGGACCCAGAGTTTGGCAGCAGGACATTGAGGGAGGACTTAGGCCTAACTGGGATGAACTAGTGCTGCTTTTAAGCTTATCTGAGGGAGAACACAGTATTTCCATTCAGTGAGTAGACAGAGTCTACACATTTTCCAGGGAAAGCAGAATGAAAATGGTTGGTACGAACAGTGAAAGGAACTTAGATTCCATGAGGTCCAGCAAACCATGAATAACTCCAGGAAGAATCGAGGGAGTTGCCTTGAAGGACACATTGGGGACTGGCTCTCCCGTGGCCATCTCTCCTGGTTGGTTGGCTGTGATTGCCTCTGAACTGGGCTCCCTGCCTTTCCGTATTCCTCACAGGACTCTCCTAGTGATGTGACTGTGTCTCAGAAACCCCTTGAGTAGGAGGTTAAAAGCCTGAATAAAGGCTCTTTGTTGTATGAAGGACCCAACCTATCCTCTCAGTCTCTCTCCTACTACTGTCCTCTCCACTTTCTCCTTCCTTCACACATTCTAACTTGTTTTTAACCTGAGTCCAGTCAGGTTACAAAGCCATCGGTATGTCAACAGTGGCCCCAGGGAATGATTTGTGCTGGATCATGGCTTGGCTTATCCATAGAAAGTCCCAAAGTGGACAGAAATGAAAAACTTCTGGGTTCTACAGTGCAGGTACAAGTAAAGAGAGGTTACTCCTGGCACAGCAGTACCTTTGAGCATGGAAACAGCACTTGGCCAGGGTAACATGACTTGCTGAGTAGCTAAAGTATTGCCTTTTATGGTAGGACAAGTTGTTTCCGGGTTCTGACCTAGAGTGGAGTAGCAGGGAGATCAGAGTTCTGAGGCCTTTGGCCTGGTAGGCATCTTACTCTATTGGGGATTCTGTAATCACCGAGCTCTGGATGCATCTTTGTGAGAAAACAAGGGAGACCACCTTGTCCATGTTTTTGGCTTCTTCCTAAACCTGGACCTGCTTAGCTGCTTCTTCCAGAGTAAATGAAGAAAACTGTGTTTTTTATGGGGACCTTGGTGAGATATAAGAGCATAGCCCACGCTGGTTTTGGGCCCACGCATAAAAGTATCAACCAGTCTTGGAGAGAAAGGCTTCTCGCCACTTCAGCAGTGAACACAGTGCTTTTAGTTAAGATAATACTAGCTGCTGTAGGAGGGATACCCAGCACCTCAGTGGGTTAGGGGGTGGGCTTTACTCCTTGGCATCATTCAGGGACCTAAGCTATTGGGGGCAGCTGCTCTCTCTCATATGAGTCCACTGGCAAATGGGGAAAGAGTATGGAGAAGGCACACTCACTTCTTAACTGTTGGACCTGGAAGTGACACACATTATTTCTAGTCACTCCATTAGCAAGCATTAGTACCTAGATGTGAGGGCTCTGGGAAATGAAGTCTTCGGCTTGGCAGCTGCTTCCAAGCAATGCCTCTGCTCTGAAAGGAGAATATGAATGGTTGGTGGGCCACTCACCCTCTGTGCCACACACAGCAACATTGTGTTGCACCTTATGGGAATCCCTTGGAGTCTGTGACCCCTGGCAGAGATGTCAGTACTCTCAGGGTGTTGTGCAGATAGGACTGAGCAATGGGAGTGCTGGACTGGGAAGCATTCTTTGTGAATTCTTGTTTTCACTTTCGGGGACTCCCAGAAATAACTGGGTAGCACTTCTGGTAGCA
This sequence comes from Cheracebus regulus, assembly GCA_963574635.1. NCBI lineage: Eukaryota > Metazoa > Chordata > Mammalia > Primates > Pitheciidae > Cheracebus > Cheracebus regulus. Next base: position 1,518 of record CAUYQU010103084.1, on the reverse strand, counting down.
GGAGGTCTTACATCATGTTGAGACAGTCACCCATAGGTTACGGAAAGGCTTATAGGTTGATGACGTTTGAGGAAACTCAGGTCACATGCAATAAAAATTTTGCAGAGTTTTTCTAGGGGAGATGATCCACATTTCTTCCATAGAAATATCCTACAAATGTAGGAGAATAACTCGCCAGGCTGCCATTCTTAGAAACATGTTTTGAAAACATGCCATTTGTCTTGACTCTTATTTAGCACTCAAAAGGCAAACTTCTGATGTGTGTTAAGCTCAGCATGAAGGGGCGTCCTTGTGTGGATGTCCACCTCTTGATTGTAGATACTCCTGTCACAGATGAATATATAAGTGGACATTCTGAATAAATCAGTCTTACCTTTGTTTCAGAAAGAATGAGTCAGTTCTTAAGCTCATCTACATCAGAACTGAGCATCAAGCTTGCTTTTTAGGTAACTTTTCAAAGCTCAGCCCTAAAGAGCCCTCATTTCTTTTGCTGATGTCAGTTGGTATCCAAAGAGCATACCATGTCTGAGTAGGAGTTCCTGAAAAGCTGTGCATTCATATTGGATGTCCAGAATTCTCATTACTTCCTTCTGCATTTGGAAGTAAGCAGTTGATAATCTTATTACCAAATGGACCGCAGTTGATACATAAAAAAGTTATGTCATGATATATGTAAATTAAAAACAAACAACAGCAATGATGATAGGCAGCTAACAATTGATCACTTACTGTTGGCCAGGCATATGAACTGTGCAGTACTTTATAAGCTAGGTACTATTGTCATGTCTATCTTATGGATGCAAAAACTATGGCAGTTCTTCAAAGGTCATATTGTAGAGATGTGGCCAAACCAGGGTTGGAGCCCAGCTGTTGGCTGTAGTACCTAATTTCTGGATAGACACTAAGCTAGAATGAGTTGGTGTACTTCCGGCAACCTTTTTTTTTTTTTTTTCCTGTAATGTACCCTTAACAATATAGAAGAGGTAATGTACACCCCAAAGAGGTTTGAGGGTTTTGGGAGTTTAACTGGAAGCATCTATTACACTGGGAAATGTCTTTTTAAACATCTTAATATATTTTGTAAATATGGCTTTCTATTTGATAATATAGGGTGATTCTTTTACCATGAAAACATTTTCATTTTATCATTTCTAAATGTCCATGTCAAACAGACACTTCAGAAAATATGCACCATGTTATTTTGTGGCTTGCTGCACTCTCTGGTAAAATGCAGAACACCGACAGAGGTAAGCGGGTCCCAGCTTGAGAAGCTTTGATATATGGTTTGCTAAACTAGAGGTTACAGGTGCGTGATCAGCATCCAGACACTGCCGTGCAAATGTGGATATCTGCAGAAGCTTCATTTCTCTGTAATGCTGTGTTATATTGTGATTCAGCAACATTATTAGAGGTGTCATTTGCTTCAGAAAATGCATGTGGTATTCTTCTGTTTTTTTTTTTTTTTTTTTTTTTTTTTTTTTTGTTGTTTTGTTGGCCCCGAATATCTGGGTGACCCCG
>CAUYQU010103083.1:0-45631 GCA_963574635.1 Cheracebus regulus | reverse complement strand
TTGCATAGCATCTCACAGGTTTAAATAAAATATTGGTTGGCTGCTTGTTATTTTCATCCCTTATTCCTTCCTGTCTCCATTGTTAAGCACAATTATTGGCATAAAAGAGGTTTTTAATACCCATTTTTAGACTGCATTCTACCCTGGGCAATAGAACAAGGATCCCGTTCTCTCTTCCTCTCTCTCTTCCTCTTTCTTTCTCTCTCTCATTCTTTAAAAAAAAAAAGATGAATCATCTTCAAAAGCAGTTGTACTGATCTTTACTCCTCCAGTAGTGTGTAAACTGCATTGTTGCATTACATCATTCTGAATATTTAGTATTATCAGAAATGTTTTACAAACTTGTCATTTAAAAATATTTCACTATGTATGTAATTTCTACTTCTCTATTGTTGAATTTGAGCATACGTCTTACATTTATTGCTCTAATGTGTTTCCTCTTCTGTGAGGTGTCAATTCAAGTGTTTGCCCATTTATCTGTTTGCTAATTTATATGCATTTGTATTAATTTCATTAGGTTTTCTAATTTTTCCACTTGTGGAACCCACTCTTGGAAACACTACCACTACAGGTAATTGTATGGGTCTCCCTTTCTCTCTTAAAGAGTCCCTATCTGACTATCTGGCATTCTCTAAAATCAGCAGTGCCACACAATCTTCCTTCTCCCATATACATATTATTCTCTATGTAATTATCATTTGTATTTTTCCTCAAAGCACCTATTGCATAACATTAGAAAATACATCTATTATTTATACATTTCTCTGATAGAATGTAAGCTCTACCATACCAATGATTTTAATTTTAGTATCACATCATTATTGCCTAGGGAAGAAAATGAAATATATTATGTTCTAAGATATTGTTCACTATTGAATGAATAAATGTATTGAATGCAATCATGTGTCTCTATACTTTAACACATCCAATTATTAGAAAATGAACAGGATGAACTTTTAAGAAATATGGTGGCTCTCAAAGTAATAGTTTAATGGTGAAAACAGCTTATTTGTCATTTATTATCACAGAACCTTAATTTGCTACTTCATTGTATAGGTTACCTATCTGATTTGAAAATTGCTCTCTTATAAAAATAAGGCTAACAATAACATTTCCAAGCTTGCTGAGAATCAAATAAAATACTGTTTTTAGCTGAAGCTCTGTAAACTTGCAAGTTCTTGCCTAATGTTGTGTTTAATTTAATATAACTTTTATAGAAAATTTGCAGAAGGCATTTGTTGAAATTACATTAAAGAAGAATTATAATGTGTTGTTAGTCTTAAGATAGTAAGTAGAATCAAAGACATAGATAAATAAAAAATAAGACTTTTGAAAATGTGTCTTGCAAATTACTAGTCACAAAATCAAAAAAGGGAGAAAATTTAATCACAATTTGAAAGAGAAGACTACACAAAATGTAATAAAATAAGACAGAATTGTGTTTAATGTTCTATCAATTTGGGAATTGTCTTACAAGAACATAGGACCATTGGTTGGACAAATCTAATTATCAAGGATTTATTTTAAAAATCAGAACTCTCTGTCTATTCACACCAATGTATGTCAACTGTTAAACTACCTAAAGAAGTATTTACCAGACTTCTGATAAATGCTAGTGAAAATATCTCAATATTGCAAAACTTTTCATGTTAGAGCAGTTGTTTCTGTGAACTGGATTGTGCTGTTAGTCATTTTATTGTAAGAAAATAGTCTAAAGAAGAAAAATGTTTAAATGAATTTATGGAATGTTATATAGGTTTATAAAGATTATTTTAAAAATATTTTTTAAAGATTCCATTGAAGTACAACCAATTTACATAAATATGTAGGATTTTTCTATTACGATGATTTCCTTAAAAGTAGCTTTTGCAAAAAATATGATTAGTTAAACCAAAGAAGTATTTCAACTTTAAGGTTTTATTTAAAAATAAAAAATATACAAATTATAACACACTAGTTTTTTTTTGTATTTCAGTGGTCATTTCTACAAGTTTTTATTTTTTCAGAACATTTTTCATCTTAATAGTAAGGCACGGAATTTTCAAAAGGATTTAGAGTTGTTTAATATGCTTCATAAATCACATGCTTTTATGTTTTTTCCTATTCACTGTACAGCTAGTGGTTTTAAAACTTCAGAAATCTGTTTTAGAGATTATAAATCAGACTAGTAAGCAATACATTGTTGGTTTATTATCATTAACTCAGATGCTCGGTGCCATTCACCATCTCATCTTATGTTCCTTGGAGAGCTTGAAATCACCTATCATAATAAATCAAAACAACAAACAGAAATCATGAAGGATTGCATATAGCAGTTCTGCGTTGCCAATGTCCCACTCTTGCATTTTTTCCAGCCCATCAAACTACGAATCGTCAAAAGCAAGTTTATCATTTATCCCCCTGCTACCATAAATTTATTTTCCTGACTTCCCTATTTCTGCTGATGGCACTGCTATTCTTCTAATCATCCATGCTAAAATATATATGGGTATATTGTAACTCTTCCTTCTCTTGCGATTTCACATGTCATTGAACACCATCTCTTGTGGACTGAACCTCAATAGAGTAACTCCACTATTATTTTATAAGTCCCCTCAGTTTTTTAAGTTCCTCCTTACCTATTATTTTATCTTTTACAAGAGGATTCTGAAACAGAGCTGCAGCATCCACTTGCTGGTCCCATTGATTCATCTTTCCTGGCTGATAGCATTCCCAAGGTACAGCCTCACTGTATCATTATCTGCTCACGGAATTCAGGTAAAGCTTTTCTTTACCTCTTAAAAAGTACACATTATCAACATTTTCTCCTAGCACAGAGAGAAAGAGATGGTAAAGTTCTTGTAAATACTGCTATGGTATATTCTAAGGTCTAAGAGGAACCCAAGGTGGGACAGAGTCATTTGTCAGCTATTCAATAGGACAGAAGAAAACTAGGGAAGACCCACTACCAAATTTTCTGTGAACATTTTTCTTTTCTGGACTTCTTATCATGAAAACTACATTTATTTTAGAAGAAATTCTTTACAACATGAGTCCCTGAGGGAAGCAGGGAATCTGACCACTGGAGCAGCCTAAGAAAGATATTTTTATCATTCTACATCCTTCAAGCCAAGGTGAGGGCAAATTATCCAGGCTCAAACAATTAGATGACACTGCCTAGAAATTTGATTTATGAAGAAATGTCACAAAGAAGAATGGAAGGAGAGTTTGAATCTATAGTTGCAACATCAATGTATAGCTGTGTAAAGTAGCAAGCTCACTCTGTAGGTGGTCACTATCTGTAGTGGTGGCCTACCCTTCATGGTGGTGGGATTAGCTCAAAGTTCCAGCACAGGTTTTACACATTCATTGCAGCCTATTTTTGGCATTAGCAGCACAAGGAGGGAATTCACCCATAGGTATGGAGCCTGAATATAATTTTGTAAGCACAGTTTGGTGATGGCAGACATGCTGGAATCTGGGTCATACCAGACAGTTTATCTGAAAGAAGAAGGCAGAAGACACAAGTGAGATCGGTACAATCAAAATGGGATGTCATTAACAAGGAAGTTATCTTAGAATTTTCTTTTTTCCTCACACAATATACTGGTTAGTTTCCTAGACAGGAATAACATGATCCTGCCTTTAAAGTGACAATCAAAGTAAGTCATATAGGTGAGTGGGTTGGTGCTATCTATCCTCAAGGTAATGAGTGAGTGAATTTTTTTCTCTATTAATTGCCAGGAGAGTTACCCAAAGAACTGGTTGTTAAACTGCCTCGGCAGCTTCAGAAGACTTAAATGTCCTTGCCTGGCAGCTCTGAAGAGAGCAGCAGATCTCCCAGTACAGCGTTCAAGCTCTGATAAGGGACAGACTGGCTTCTCAAGTGGATCCCTGATCCCCATGTATCCTAACTGGGAGACATTTCCCAGTAGGGACCAACAGACAACCTCATACAGTAGAGCTCTGGCTGGCATCTGATAGGTACCTCCTGGGACAAAGCTAGCAGAGGAAGGAACAGGGAGTAATATTTGCTGTTCTGCAGCCTCCACCAGTGACACCCAGGCAAGCAGGGTCAGGAGTAGACCTCCAGCAAACTCCAACAGACCTGCAGCAGAGAGGCCTGATCATTGGAAGGAATAGTTTCACCATCAACAGAAAGGACATCCACTCAGAAACCCCATCCAAAGGTCACTAACTTCAGAGACCAAAGGTAGATAAATTCACAAAGATGGGGAGAAACCAGTGCGAAAAGGCTGAAAATTCCATAAACCAGAACATCTTTTCTCTTCCAAGGGATTACAACTCCTTGCTAACAAGGGAACAAAACTGGATGGAGAATGAGTTTGACAAATTGACAGAAGCAGGTGTCAGAAGGAAGATAATGACAAACTCCTTTGAGCTAAAGGAGCATGTTCTAACACAATGCAAGGAAGCTAAGAACCTTGAAAAAAGTTAGATGAATTGCTAACTAGAATAACCAGTTTACAGAAAACATATATGACTTGATGGATCTGAAAACCACAGTAGGAGAACTTTGTGAAGCATACACAAGTTTCAATAGCCAAATCAATCAAGCAGATGAATGACATCAGAGATTGAAGATCAACTCAATTAAATAAAGCAAGAAGACAAGATAAGAGAGAAAAGAGTTAAAAGAAAGAAACAAAGCATCCAAGAAATATAGGATTAAGTGAAAAGACCAAAATCAATGTTTGATTGGTGTACCTGAAAGTGATAGGAAGAATGAAACCAAGTTGTAAAACACTCTTCAGGATATTATACAGGAGAACTTTCCCAACATAGCAAGGCAAGCAAACATTCAAATTCCAGAAATACAGAGAACCCCATACAGATACTCCTCAAGAAGAGCAACTCAAAGAAACAAAATCACCAGATTCACCAAGGTTGAAATGAGGGGAAAAAATGCTAGAGTCAGCCAGAGAGAAAGGTCAGGTTACCCACACATGGAAGCCCATCAGACTTACAGTGGATCTCTCAGCAGAGAAACCCTAGAAGCCATAAAAGAGTGGGGACCAATATTCAACATTCTTAAAAAAAAATTCAGCCTAGAATATCATATCTAGCCAAACTAAGCTGCATAAGCAAAGGAGAAATAAAAGGAGAAATAAAATCCTTTATGGACAAGCAACTGCTGAGAGATTTTGTGAAAACCAGGCCTGCCTTACAAGAGATCCTGAAGGAAGCACTAAACAAGCAAATCCTTAACAACCTACAAAGAGACTTAGACTACCACACAAGAATAGTCGGAAACTTTAACACTCCACTGTCAATATGACACAGATCAATGAGACAGAAAGTTAACAAGGATATCCAGGACTTGAACTCAGCTCCGCACCAAGAGACCTAATAGACATCTACAGAAGTCTCCACCCCAAATCCACAGAATATACATTCTTCTCAGCACCACATTGCGCTTATTCTAAAAGTAACCACCTAATTGGAAGTAAAACACTCCTCAGAAAATGCAAAAGAATGGCAATCATAACAATCAGTCGCTCAGCCCACAGTGCAATCAAATTAGAACTCAGGATTAAGAAACTCACTCAGAACCACACAACTACATGGAAATTGAACAACCTGCTCCTAAATGATTACTGGATAAGTAACGAAATAAAGGCAGAAAAAAAGATGTTCTTTGAAAACAATGAAAACAAAGACACAATGTACCAGAAGCTCTGAGACACATTTAAGCAGTGTGTAGAGGGAAATTTATAGCACTAAATGCCCATAATAGAAAGCAGGAAAGATCTAAAATCACCCTAACATCACAATTAAAAGAACTAGAGAAGCAAGAGCAAACAAATTCAAAAGCTGGCAGAAGTTAAGAAATAACTAAGAGCAGAGCAGAACTGAAAGAGATATGAAAAACGCTTCAAAAAAATCAATGAATCCTGGAGCTGTTTTTTTTATTTGAGAGATCAACAAAATAGGTAGACTGCTAGCCAGACTAATAAAGAAGAATCAAATAGATTCAATAAAAAATGATAAAGACTGTATTGCCCCCCATCCCAGAGTAATACCAATTGCCATCAGAGGATACTATAAACACCTCTATATAAACAAAAGAGAAAATCTAGAAGAAATGGATAAATTCCTGGACACTTACATTCTCCCAAGACAAAACCAGAAAGAGTTCAAATCCCTGAATAGACCAGTAACAAGGTCTGAAATTGAAGCAGCAATTAACAGCCTACCAACCCAAAAAAGGTCGGGATCAGATGGTTTCACAGATGAATTCTACCAGAGGTACAAAGAAGAGTGGGTACTATTCCTTCTGAAATTATTCTAAAACATAGAAAAAGACAGTATCCTCCCTAACTCATTTTATGAGACTAAGATCATCCTGATACCAAAACCTGGCAGAGACACAATAAAAAAAAAGACAATTTCAGGCCAATATCTCTGATGAACATTGATGCAAAAATCCTCATAAAATATGGCAAACTGAATTCAGCAGCACATCAAAAAGCTTATTCACCATAATCAATTCAGCTTCATTCCTGGGATGCAAGGCTGGTTCAAAATATGTAAATCTATAAACGTAATCCATCATAGAAACAGAACCAATGACAAAAACCACATGATTATCTCAATAGATGCAGAAAAGGCCTTTGACAAAATTCAACAGCCCTTTATGCTAAAAACTCTCAATAAACTAGGTATTGATAGAACATATCTCAAAATAATAAGAGCTATTAAAGACAAACCCACAGCCTATATCATACTGAATGATCAAACACTGGAAGCATTCCCTTTGAGAACCAACACAAGAAAAGGATGCCCTCTCTCACCACTCCTATTCAACATAAGTTCTGGCCAGGGCAATTGGGCAAGAGAAAAAAATAAAGAGTATTCAGTTAGGAAAAGAAGAAGTCAAAATGTCTCTATTTGCAGATGACATGATTATATATTTAGAAGACTCCATCATCTCAGCCCAAAATCTCCTTACACTGATAAGCAACTTCAGCAAAGTTTCAAGGTATAAAATCAATGTATGAAAATCACAAGACTTCCTATACACCAATAACAGACAGAGAGCAAAATCATGAGTGAGCTCCCTTTCACAATTGCTACAAAGAGAATAAAATACCTAGGAATGTGAAGGACCTCTTCCAGGAGAACTACAAACCACTGCTCAAAGAAATAAGAGATGACAGAAACAAATGCAAAAGCATTCCATGGTCATGGATAGGAAAAATCAATATTGTGAAAATGGCCATACTGCCCAAAGTAATTTATAGATTCAATATTATCCTCATCAAGCTACCACTGACTTTCTTCACAGAACTGGAAAAAAACTACTTTAAATTTCATATGGAACCAAAAAAGAGCCCACATTGCCAAGACAGTCCTAAGCAAAAGGAACAAAGCTGGAGGCATCATGCTACCTGACTTCAAACTATACTACAAGGCTATAGTAATCAAAACAGCATGGTACTGGTACCTAAACAAATATATAGACCAACAGAACAGAGGCCTCAGAAATAGCACCACACACCTACAACCATCTGATCTTTGACAAACCTGACAAAAACAAGCAAGGGGGAAAGAATTCCCTATTTAATAAATGGTATAGGGAAAACTGGCTAGCCAGATGCAGAAAGCTGAAACTAGATCCCTTCCTTACCCCTTATACAGAAATTAGCTCAAGATGGATTAAAGACTTTAACTTAAGACCTAAAACCATAAAAACCCTAGAAAAAAAACTAGGCAAAGACTTCATGACTAAAATACCAAAAGCAATGGCAACAAAAGCCAACATTGACAAATGGAGTCTCTAATTACACTAATGCTCTTCTGCACAGCAAAAGAAACTTTCATCAGAGTAAACAGGCAACCTACAGAATGGGAGAAAAATTTTGCACTCTCTCCATTTGACAAGGGGCTAATATCCAGAATCTACAAAGAATTTAAACAAATTTACAAGAAAAAAAAAATCCCATCAAAAAGTGGGCAAAGGATACAAACAGACACTTTTCAAAAGGAGCCATTTATGCGGCCAACAAACAAATTTAAAAAAAGCTCATCATCAATAATCATTAGAGAAATGCAAATCAAATCCACAATGAGAGATCATTTCACACTAGTGAGAATGGCGGTCATTAAAAAATCAGGAGACAACAGATGCTGGAGAGGGTGTGGAAAAATAGGAACACTTTTACACTGTTGGTGGGAGTGTAAATTAGTTCAACTGTCGTGGAAGACAGTGTGGCAATTCCTCAAGGACCTAGAAATAGAAATTCCATTTGACCCAGCAATCCCATTACTGGGTATATACCCAAAGGATTATAAATCATTCTATTACAAAGACACATGCACACGTATGTTCATAGTGACACTGTTTACAGTAGCAAAGTCCTGGAACCAACACAAATGCCTATTGATGATAGACTGGACAATGAAAATATGGCACATATACACCATGGAATACTATGCAGCCATAAAAAAATGATGAGTTCATGTCCTTTGTGGGGACATGGGTGAATCTGGAAACCATCATTCTCAGCAAACTGACACAAGAACAGGAAATTAAACACTGCATGTTCTCGCTCTCATTGTTGAACAATGAGAACACAAGGACACAGGGAGGAGAGCATCACACACTGGGGTCTGTTTAGGGGGTCAAGGGAGGGACAACATGGGGGTGGGGTGGTCAGGGAGGGCTAACATGGGAGAAATGCTAGATGTAGGTGACATGGAGGAAGCAAACCACATTGCCATGTGCGTACGTATAGAAGAATCCTGAATGATTCTAAGATTGTTGCCCTTTCTAATCTCATCATTACATTTCATTAGTTAAGAATTCTTACTCCAAAATCTCCTTAAGCTGATAAGCAACTTCAGCAAAGTCTCAGAATAGACAATCACTGTGCAAAAATCACAAGCATTCCTATACATCAATAACAGACTTAAAGAGAGCCAAATCATGAGTGAACTCCCATTCACAATTGCCACAAAGAGAATAAAATACCTAGGAATGCAATAAGGGATGTGAAGGACCTCTTCAAGGAGGTTTTGAACAAACCACTGTTCAAAGAAATAAGAGAGGACACAAACAGATGGAAAAACATTCCGTGCTCATGGCTAGGAAGAATCAATATCGTGAAAATGGCCATATTACCCAAAGTAATTTATAGATTCAATGCTATCCCCTCTCCATCAAGCTACCATTGACTTTCTTCACAGAATTGGGAAAAAAAAAAAAAAACCTTAAACTTTATATGGCACCAAAAGAAAGCCTGCATAGCCAAGACAATCCTAAGCCAAAACAAAACAAAAAAAACAAATCTGGAGGCATAATGCTACCTGACTTCAAACTATAAACTACAAGGCAACAGTAATCAAAACAGCATGGTATTGGTACCAAAACAGAGATATAGAACAATGGAACAGAACAGAGGCCTCAGAAGTGTTGCCACACATCCACAACCATATTATCTTTAACAAAACCTGACAAAACAAGCTATTGGGAAATGATTCCCTATTTAGTAAATGGTGTTGGGAAAACTGGCTAGCCATATGCAGAAAGCTGAAACTGTATCTCTCCTTATACCTTATACAAAAATTAACTCCAGATGGGTTAATGATTTAAACAGAAGATCTAACACCATAAAAACCCTAGAAGAAAACCTGGGCAGTCCCATTCAGGACATAGGCATAGGTAAGAACTTCATCAATAAAACACCAAAAGCAATGGCAACAAAAGCCAAAATACACAAATGGGATCTAATAAAACAAGAGCTTCTTCACAGCAAAAGAAACTATCATTAGAGTGAACTGGCAACCAAAAGAATGGGAAAAAGTTTTTGCAATCTACCCATCTGACAAATGGCTAATATACAGAATCTACAAAGCACTTAAATAAATTTACAAGATAAAAACAATCCCATCAAAAAGCAGGCAAATGATATGAACAGACTCTTCTCAAAAGAAGACATTTATGCAGCCAACAAACATATGAAAAATTGCTCATCATCACTGGTCATTAGAGAAATGAAAATCAAAACCACAGTAAGATACCATGTCATGCCAGTTAGAATGGCGATCTTTAAAAAATCAGGGAACAACAGATGCTGAAGAGGATGTGGAGATATAGGAATATTTTTACACTGTTGGTGGGAGTGTAAATTAGTTTAACCATTGTGGAAGGCAATATGGCGATTCCTCAAAGATATGGAACTAGAAATACCATTTGACCCAGCAATCCCACTACTGGGTACATACCCAAAGGATTATAAAACATTCAACTATAAGGACATATGCACACATATATTTATTGTGGCATTGTTCACAATAGCAAAGACTTTTAACCAACCCAAATGCACATGAATGACAGACTGGATAAAGAAAATGTGGCACACATACATCATGAAATACTATGCCGCCATAAAAAAAGGATGAGTTTGTGTCCTTTGCAGGGACATGGATGAAGCTGGAAACCATCATTCTCAGAAAACTGACACAAGAAAAAAACCAAACACCACATGTTCTCACTCATAAGTGGATGTTGAACAATGAGAACACATGGACACAGGGCAGGGAACATCACACCCCCCTATCAGGGGGTGACGGGGGTCAGGGGAGGTATGATAGCAGGGGGTAGGGGGATTGGGGAGGGCTAACATTAGGAGAAATACCTAATGTAGATGACTCGGGGATTGATGCAGCAAACCACCATGGCACATGTATACCTATGTAACAAACCTGCATGTTCTACACATGTACCCCAGAATTTAAAGTATAATAAAAGTAAATAAATAAAAAATAAAATCTAGGTTTACCAAAAAAAAAAAAAAATGAAGAAGAAGAAAGAATTCTTACTAGCTAGGAATTACTTTTTCCAGAAAACACTTTTGTGCTTTCAATACCTGGTGCAGTTGTTGTTTGGTTTGTTTTAAACGAAAGTATTAATAATCAAAGTTACATAGTTGTTGCAGTAAGCCCCTAGATATTTTTTCTCTGTATTTACCACCATTTTCATTCATCTTGTTACTTGGAATTCCACAACCCAGTGTTATATTTCTTTCATTGTGCAATTTGAAGTTGTATAAGCTTCATATAGGCTTTAAAAACCATGGAGTAAATGAGACATGCAACAAACAAACAAACCATTTATAGTATTCTTTCTCATATCCCATTCATAGCTATTTTTTGACAGTTAAATTAGGCAGAATTGCTTGAGTTCCTCAGGCATTTGTCTTTCAGTTCCTTCCGTTATTTCAATTCATCATTTCTGGACATGTCTGTTAATCCCTAGTTAGCACTATCTGTAGGCTTTTATGGCTTTTCAGATTTATTTCTCTCATAATAATGCAATGTATAAACTTTGAAAGCAAGGTTCTAGAATATGGAGAGGATATGATAACATAGAAAATACGGTGTTTTTCTTAGGGAAAAAAATGATATTAAAGCTCCTCTTGTTTCCTGAGGAGAAAGCTTTTTCTATAATCTATTTAAACATAGGGCAAATATTTCTCATAGTTATAAATTTGAGATATTGTATTTATCAGTGGTATGCTGATAAGCTGTTTTTCTAAAAAAGAAATTTAAAAAAACAGTTTATTTGTAGCATTTGCTGATGTTCATGGTGTAATGCTCCACCATGACCAATTTCAAGCAATCAATTGGTATCACTGAATTAGGGAGAAAGGCAAAAGTTTGGCTACAAGTAGGGCTGCTCCACATTACTCATTGCATTCTCTTTGCACACATAAAATAAAATTTCTCATATTCTCTCTCAACTCCAGGAAAGAGTGAATGCGGCGGTGAAGGGACCTCAGATCTTGTATTCAGCAATTTAGAGAAAGTTTACTCTTCATTAAACTTGAGACGGGACACTCTCAAGCAATGGGGTTTTCTTACTGGAGAAAGCATTAAGTAATACATTTAATTTAATTACAAGTATCAGTGGGGGGAATAATTTTTAAATGCCTTGTATTGAAGATATAATCAGATTTTGCAGAACACTTTTATCCAACAATTTTTAAATCATAATAGACAATTTTTAAGAACTTTTAAATCTGCAGATAAGTTGCATAGAAAGTAAAGAGACTTCTGATATACCACTTCCCACCAATAGCTCTCTCTACGCACGTGCGCATACACACACACACACACACACACACACAAATGTCCCCCAATTCGTTACATCTTGTATTAGTGTGGTACAGCTGTTATTATACAACTGATAAGCCAATACTACATTGTCTATAGGATGCATATAGAGTTCACTCCTTGTGTTGTACATTCTATGGATTTTGCCAGGTGTGTAATGTCACATAACCACCACTGTAATATTATACAGAATAGTTTCACTGCTCTAAAAATCCTCTGTGCTCCATTGTTCTTCTCTATCTGCCCCATAACCCTTGGTAAGCACAAATCTTTTTATTGTTTCTGTAATTTTGCTTTATCCAAGATGCCATATAATTGGAATCATACAGTGCATAGCCTTTGCAGATTGGCTTCTTTCATTTAACAGTATGAATTTCTGTTTCCTCCATGACTTTTCAAATCTTCAGAGCTTATTTGTTTTCAGCTCCAGTAATATTCCATTGTCTGGAAGTACCACAGTTTATTTACCTATTCAGCTATTGAAGGATATGTTGGCTGCATCTACATTTTGGCAGTTGTATAAGTTGTTATTAATGTTTACATGCTAGTTTTTATGTGGACATCCACTATTCAACTCATTTGTATCAATACCTAGGAGCACAATAACTGGGTTATATGGTAAAAGTATGTTTAGTTTTGTGTGAAACTGTCAAGCTGTCTTTCAAAGTGTCTGTACCATTTCACATTCCCATAAGAAGAAATTGAATGACAGTTCCTGTTGCTCCACATCCTTGCTAGGATTTGGTGCTGTTAGCATTTTGGATTTTGGCCATTCTAATAAGTATCTTGTTTTAATTTGCAATTCCCTGATGATATATCATGTCAGTCATCTTTTCATACACTTATTTGCCCAGTGCATATTTTCTTAACAGATATGCTTTTAAGTAAGAACTTACAGAATTAGCTTAATCTAAGCATTGTTAATGCATGTAGAGCAAGTTTAACAGATGTTTGGAAATTGTGTCATGTTAGAGCAAATATGACTCATATAAAGATATCTACCTCTTTTATAAGCCTAGGATGGAGAGGTCACTTCTCATTCATCTCAAGACAGAATCTTAAAAAACATATGCTTAACATATCAGAAGGCTCAGTTGGAAAAAAGGAAAATTTGACAGGCATTCGTGTGCTGAAATATTCTTTCCCATTGTTCAGCTATGGTCATTAAGGTGATGATGTATATTTTAACAGGTAAGTAAAACAATTTCCAATTCAATTCTATCTAGGACCTTTCACATCTGTGCTATTTTCTAAATTTTAGCTCCACAAAAAGTGTTTGGAATTTGCATTAAAATTACTAATATTTTCTGGATGATCCAAGATGGCTGAATAGGAACAGCTCTAGATTGCATTTCCCAGTGACAATGCAGAGAGTGAGTGATCACCGCCTTTCCAAACAAATTTTTACTGCCCACAGACCAGGAGAGTCCCAGGCAAAAAAGCACCATGAGTCTCCAGCACGGCTCTTTCAGCCAATGCAGTGGTTCTCCACGCAAAAACTCACACAAATCCGGGTGCCATTTCAATGGTGACTGGCATGCCTGAGAGACAGAGTCACCCATTCAATTGAAACAAAAGGGGGCTGAAGAGGGAACCAGGTGATCCAGCTTAGCCAGACCCACCCCCACAAAGACCAGCAATCTAAAACACTCTGGATTGAGAGTTTCACAGCAAGCACAGCTAGATCTGGAATGGTCCAGCTCTGTGGGGGGAAGGGCGTCTGCCAATACTGAGGCAGTCCATCACTATCGAGGCAGTCTGCCATTACCAAGGCAGTCTGCCATTGCCAAGGCAGCCCACCATTACCGAGGCAGTCCACCATTACAGAGACAGTCCACAATTACTGAGGCAGACCACTATTACCAAGGCAGTTCTAACCATACCCCTATAAACAAAACTGCAATGAAGCTCACACAGCAGCTAGACAGAGGCCACGGCAGCTCAGCAACAGCTCTGCTGGCAGACTGTGACTAGGCTACCTCTTCACTGGGCAGGGCATCCCTGAAAAAAGGCAGAAGCATGATAGAAACTTATAAATAAAGCCTTACCTTCCCGGGACAGAGCACCTAGGAAAAAAAGGAGGTTATAAGTTCTGCTGTAGCAGACTTAAATGTACCTGACCAGCAGCTCTGAACAGAATAATGGAGCTCACAGTTCAGCACATGAGCTCCTATAAGGGACAGACTGTCTCCTCAAGCAGATCCTTGACCCCTGTATATCCAGAGACACCTCATAAAGGAGAGCTCAGGGTGACATCTGGCAGTTTTCCTTCTGGGACAAAGATAACAGAAGAAGAAAGTGGCAGCAAGCCTTACTGTTCTGCAGCCACTGCAGGTGATCCCCAGGCAAGCAGGGTCTGGAGTGGATCTCCAGCAGTCCTACAGCAGAGGGGCCTGAGTGTTAGATGGAAAACTAAGAAACAGAAAGAAATAATTTCATCATCAACCAAATGGACGTCCAGAGATCTCATCTGAAAGTCACCTACTACAAAGACACAGGTAGATAAATCCACAAACATGGGAAGAAACCAGTGCAAAAAGGATGAAAACACCCAAACCAGAATGCCTCTCCTCCTCTGAGGGATAACAACTCCTCACCAGCTAGGGAACAAGGGTGGGTGACAAATGAGTCTGATGAATTGACAGAAACAGGCTCAAGAAGGTGGGTAATAACAAACTTCTCTGAGCCAAAAGAACATGTTCTAACACAATGCAAAGAAACTAAGAACCTTGAAAAAAGGTTTGATGAAATGCTAATGAGAATAAATAGCTTAGAGAGGAATATAAATGAATTGATGGAGCTGACAAACACAATATAAGAACTTCGTGAGACATACACCAGTTTCAGTAGCCGAATTGACCAAGAAGAAGAAAGGATATCAGAGACTAAAGACCAACTCAATGAAATAAAATGAGAAGGCAAGATTAGAGAAAAAAGAGTGAAAAGTAATGAACAAAGCCTCCAAGAAATATGAGATTATGTGATAAGATCTAATCTATGTTTGATAGGTGTAACTGAATGTGATGGAGAGAATGAATCGAACCTGGAAAACACTCTTCAAGATATTAGCAAGGCAGGCCTCCATACAAGCCAGGAAATACAGAGAACACCAAAACCTAGCAAGGCAGGCCTCCATACAAGCCCAGGAAATACAGAGAACACCACAAATATATTCCTCAAGAAGAGCAACCCCAAGGTACATAATTGTCAGATTCAACAGGGTTGAAATGTGGGAAAAAATGCTAAGGACAGCCCAGAGAGAAAGGTCGGGTTACCCACAAAGGAAGCCCATCAGACTCACAGCGGATCTCTCTGAAAAAACCCTATATGCCAGAAGAGAGTGGGGGACAATATTCAACGTCTTTAAAGAAGAGAACTTTCAACCTAGAATTTCATATCCAACCAAACTAAGCTTCATAAGTGAAGGAGAAATAAAATCCTTCATGGACAAGCAGTTGCTGAGCGACTTCATCACCACCAGGCCTGCCTTATAAGAGCTCCTGAAAGAAGCACTAAACAGGGAAAGGAACAACTAGTACCAGTCACTCTAAAAATGTACCAAATGCTAAAGAGCATTGACACACTGAAAAACTGTGTCAATTAATGGGCAAAACAACCAGCTAGCATCAAAGGGCAGGATCAAATGCACCCATAACAATATTAACCCTAAATGTAAATGGGCTAACTGCCCCAATCCAAAGACATAGACTGGCAAATTGGATAAAAATCAAAACCCATCAGTGTGCTGTATTCAGGAAACCCATCTCACATGCAAGGACACACATAGGCTCAAAATAAAGAGATGGAGGAAAATTTACCAAGCAAATGGAGAGCAAAACAAAGCAGGAGTTGCGATCCTTGTCTCTGATAAAATAGACTTTAAATCAACAAAGATCAAAAGAGACAGAGAAGGGCATCACATAACAGTAAAAGGATTAATGCAAGAAGAAGAGGTAACGATTCTAAATATATACACACCGAATACAGGAGCACCCAGATACATAAAGCAAGTTCTTAATGACCTAAAAAGAGACTTATATTCCCACACAATAATAGTGGGAGACTTTAATACTTCACTCTCGATGTTAGACAGATCAATGAGACAGAAAACTAAGATGGATATCCAGGACTTGAACTCAGACCTGGACCAAGCAAACCTAATAGACATTTACAGAACTCTCCACCCCAAATCCACAGAATATACACTCTTCTGAGCAGCACATTACACCTACTCTAAAATAGACCACATAATTGGAAGTAAATCACTCCAAAGCAAATGCAAAAGAACAGAAATCATAACAGATTCTCAGACCACAGGGAAACCAAATTAGAACTCAGGATTAAGAAACTAACTCAGAACCACACAACTTCATGGAAACTGAACAACTGGCTCTTGAATGTTGACTGGATAAACAATGAAATGAAGGCAGAAATAAAGATGTTCTTTGAAACCAACGAGAACGAAGACAAAACATACCAGAATCTCTGGGACACATTTAAAGTACTGTCCACAGGAAAATTTATAGCAATAAATGCCCACCATAGAAGCAAGGAAAGATCTAAAATCGACACCCTATCATCAAAATTGAAATAGCTAGAGAAGCAAGATCAAAAAAACTCAAAAGCTAGCAGAAGACAAGAAATAACTAAGATCAGAGCAGAACTGAAGGAGATAGAGACACAAAAAACCCTTCAAAAACTTCATAAATCTAGGAGCTGGTTTTTTGAAAAGATCAACAAAATAGACAGACCACTAGTCAGATTAATAAAAAAGAAGAGAGAGAATCATCAAATAGATGCAATAAAAAGATAAAGGGGAAATCACCACAGATCCCACAGAAATACAAACCACCATCAGAGATTACTACAAACAACTCTATGCACATAAACCAGTAAGCCTGGAAGAAATGGATACATTCCTGGACACTTGCACCCTCCCAAGCCTAAGTCAGGAAGAAGTCAACACCCTGAATAGACCAATAACAGGGCTGAAGTTGAGGCAGCAATTAATAGCCTACCAACCAAAAAAAAAAAACCCAGGTCCAGATGGGTTCACAGCCGAATTCTAACAGATATACAAAGAGGAGGTGATACAATTCCTTCTGAAACTATTCCAAACAATCCAAAAAGAAGGATTCCTTTCCAAATAATTTATGAGACCAACATCATCCTGATACCAAAACCTAGCAGAGACTCAACAAGAAAAGAAAACTTCAGGCCAATAGACATGATGAACATAGATGCAAAAATCTTCCATAAAATACTGGCAAACTGATTGTAACAGCACATCAAAAGCCTTATCAATCATGATCCAGTAGGCTTCACCCCAGGGATGCAAGGCTGGTTCAACATACACAAGTATTTAAACGTAATTCACCACATAAACAGAACCAAAGACAAAAAAACATGATTATCTCAATAGACGCAAAGAAGGCCTTCAACAAAATTCAACAGCTGTTTATGCCAAAAACTCTGAATAAACTAAGTATCGACAGAATTATCTCAAAATAATAAAAGCTATTTACAACAAAGCCATAGCCAATGTCATACTGAATGGGCAAAACCTGGAAGCATTCCCATTGAAATCTGGCACTAGACAAGGATGCCCTCTCTTACCACTCCTATTCAATATAGTACTGGAAGTTCTGGCCAGAGCAATCAGGCAAGAATAAAAAATAAAGGGTATTCAATTAGGAAAGGAGAAAGTCAAATTGTCTCTATTTGCAGATAACATGATTATATATTTAGAAGACCACATCCTATCAGCCCCAAATCCCCTTAAACTGATAAGAAACTTCAACAAAGTCTCAGCATACAAAATCAATGTGAAAAAATCACAAGCATTTCTATACACCAATAAGAGACTTAAAGAGAGCCAAATCAAGAGTCAACTGCCATTCACAATTACTACAAAGAGAATAAGATACCAAGGAATACAACTAACAAAGGATGTAAAAGACTTCTTCAAGCAGAACTACAAACCACTGCTCAAGGAAATAAGAGAGGACACAAACAGATGGAGAAACATTCCATGCTCATGGTTAGGAAGAATCAGTATCATGAAAATGGCCATACTGCCCAAAGTAATTTACAGTTTCAATGCTATTCCCATCAAGTTACCAACTGGAAAAAACCACCTTAAACTACATATGGAACCAAAAGAGAGCCTGCATAGCCAAGTCAATTCTAAGTCAAAAGAACAAAGTTGGAGGCATCATGCTACCTGACTTCAAACTATACTACAAGGCTACAGTAATCAAAACAGCATGCTACTGGTACCAAAACAGAGATATAGACCAACGGAACAGAACAGAGGCCTCGGAGCAACACCACACATCTACAACCATTTGATCTTTGACAAACCTGACAAAAACAAGAAACGGGGAAAGGATTCCATGATTAATAAATCGTGTTGGAAAAACTGGCTAGCCATGTGTAGAAAGCAGAAACCACACCCCTTTCTGACACCTTATGCTAAAATTAACTCCAGATGGATTAAAGACTTAAACATAAGACCTAACACCATAAAAACCCTAGAAGAAAACCTAGGCAAAACCATTCAGGACATAGGCATAGGAAAGGACTTCCTGACTAAAACATCAAAAGCATTGGCAACAAAAGCCAAAATAAACAAATGAGATCTAATTAAACTCCAGAGTTTCTGCACAGCAAAAGAAAGCATCATTAGAGTGAATGGGCAACCAACAGAATGGGAAAAAATTTTTGCAATCTACCCACCTGACAAAGGGCTAATATCCACAATCTACAAAGAACTAAAACAGATTTACAAGAAAAAAAGAAACAAACCCATTCAAAAGTGTGTGAAGGATATGAACAGACACTTTTCAAAAGAAGACATATATGAGGCCAACAAACATATGTAAAAATGCTCATCATCACTGGTCATTAGAGAAATGCAAATCAAAACTACATTGAGATACCATCTCACACCAGTTAGAATGAAAACCGTTAAAAAATCTGAAGACAACAGATGCTGGAGAGGATGTGGAGATATAGGAACACTTTTACACTGTTGGTGGGAGTGTAAATTAGTTATGGAATTTACTCCATAATGGAGTGTAAATCCATTATGGAAGACAGTGTGGCAATTCTTCAATGACCTAGAAATAGAAATTCCATTTGACCCAGCAATCCCATTACTGGGTACATATCTAAAGGATTATAAATCGTTCTATTATAAAGACATATGCACACTTATGTTCACTGCAGCACTGTTTACAATAGCAAAGACCTGGAACCAACTCAAATGCCCATAGATGATAGACTTGGACAATGAAAATATGGCACATATACACCATGGAATACTATGCAGCCATAAAAAACAATGAGTTTGTGTCCTTTGTAGGGACATGGAGGAAGCTGCAAACCATAATTCTCAGCAAACTGACACAAGAACAGAAAATCAAACACCGCATGTTCTCACTCATAGGCTGGTGTTGAACAATGAGAACACATGGACACAGGGAGCAGAGCATCACACACTGAGGTCTGTGGCGGGGGACTAGAGGAGGGACAGTGGGGGGTAGGGAGTTGGGGAGGGATAATATGGGGAGTAATGCCAGATATACATGATGGGGATGGAGGCAGCAAGCCACATTGCCATGTATGTACCTATGCAACTATCCTGTATGTTCTTCACATGTGCCCCAGAACCTAAAGTGCAATAAAATATATATATATAATTACTAATATTTTCATTTTCATATTAGGAACTTAGTGAGGCTACATTCTATCAGAACCTTGTAGGGAAATAACAGTTTTTCCAAAATAATCAGTTATAGCAACGAAGAATGACAAACAATAGCATGAAAGCCCCTGGGGAACTGTCCAGCTCCTCAAAGCTACTGTGGACATCAGAAAATCATGTTGGGAGATAGTCAAATTTCTCTTGCCCATTTCATTCTGTTTGAATACATAACCTCTTTAAAATGCATTCCATTCCTCAACATTTAAAAATAACACACTTAAAAAAGCATTTATATGCAGTCATCAAAGTTGAGTAACATTAGATTAAAAAACATATGAAAGTGAAAATTAAGTCCTAAATAATTTGAATAAACACAGATGTTAAGAAAGAAAAGATGCCAGACTGTTTTTCCAAGAGACAGATCAACAAGTGAGAGAACTCATAAAAGTTATAGAGACATCATCTTCCTTATAACATCCATGTGGAGCAGTGATATAATCTCCCCAGAAAATTGTGAGCAGATCACTAGGAACAGCTATAAAAAGCACATTACCATAATTCAGTTTGTTACCTAAGATAGACATTTACTAGGTTACACAGAAATAAAAGTGTAATTTTTGATCCAATTATGGAAGAATTGAAAAAGTACTCAGAATTGAAACAGACATTTCAGGTTGACAGATTTGCTGAAAGTCTATATGTTGAAGAGAAAATACTATATTGGTAGTTAAACTTTTAACAGTGTTAACACCATAGTCATTTGGAGGGAAGAAAATCTGTTTATTCTTAACTATCCATGATTATCTGGAACAATAAAAATACAGAATTGCATATAACGAATTTTTAAATATGGAAATTACATGTGTGGATGAATGATCAACAACTCTGAAACTGCTTACAAATCACATTATTTTTAAAGTACAAAATATTTAATGTTCCCATGAACATGACAGTATAAACATTTTGAAAACATAGTAATAAGATAATATGATACAGTTTTTTTTTTACAACAAGCTACAAGAAAATGACTTTTTTTCTATTCTGATGTTCTTGTTGGCCTATTTATTGCAGTAATCTCAGCAGCACTTTTGCTGACAAATAATTCTGTAAACATATTATTTTGCTTTCTAAATAAATTCACCAGAATGGTCACTACAATGTCTTATTGATTTCTGAACTAAGATTTCACTCTTAAAAAATGCATTTTTATTATTAAATTTGAATTATTTACAATAAAATAATAGAGGATGGAGCAAAGAATTTTACTGATTATATATTAACATCTTGAATATAAACACACTGAAAACAAATGACAATAATCTCTTCTAACTGGTCTATAGTTTTAGTGTTACTGATCACTATTCAATAGCAATCAATCACATCACATTTTTCTCCTGAAAATGTAGTTGGTCTCGTCCTTCTCTAGTGTTTAGTCTTCATACTGATTTAGTGAATCTTGCACTTGTCTCTGACCAACATTTTATGCTTTTCTATCCTGGACAGCTGCTTCCTGCTGTTAATACAAGTATACTAATTCCAGAGACCTCCTAGGCTCTGTCTGTAAATCTTCAAATTTCAAACGTAATTTCAGAGACATATTGTTGATGGCAAGTTTTAGGCTTACGAGTTAAACTCTTGAATTAGTCTCACTAAAATTAGCACTAGGCAATAATATCAGTTAGTACCTTTCTGATTTAACATGAATAAAAATTCTCTTAACACTGCAATGAGAAAAGAAAAGGTATTTAATTTAAATACATTAAAAAAAGATTTGGGAGTCCAAGTCTTCAGAATTGTATCTTGGTTAACTATATAAAAAAGAGGAGAAGAGGAAGAAAGAAGGAAAAAGAGAAGGGAGGAGAGGGGGAGGGGACAGAATTGTTCCTGAAAAATTATTTTAAAAGACTTGGAAGTTCATAAAAGTAGTATATTATAAATACCTACAGGCTCTCCTATATAGCAGCAATGAGCAGAAATGGTGGTGAAGGCCTTCAACTTGGCCATTAAGCAATACTCAGTTCAAACCAATAAACACACCAAGAAAATGACCATGCAATCAATCTTTAAAAAAATCACAAAATATATTAGCTTTACATGACAAAGATAATATTTGCACAGATTGTACAAAGTATTTTTAGTTATTAATTTCATGAGTGTTGAAATTTTACCCAAAAATTGGTAGGATTTATATCCTTATCTATCCTATCTTGGAAATATGTGTAAAGCATTTCCGTAGAGGAACTTGTCAGGAATAAAGGACACTCTTTCTTTGGCAATAAAATCTTATTTTATTTCCAAACCATTTTAATAGATAAGTTATTTAAATATTAACCAAGTAGCTTGTAGAAAATCCAGCATGTAACAGGTCATATCGTCAAGTTAATCAATATTGATTCTTCTACTGTGAGGAAAGAAGGGAGATAATGTTTTATATATAGGGACACAATAAATATTTATTCTAATATTTCTAATATTCTAAGTCTCCTTGCAGTTAATAAGTAGTCCTATTCATTGGGGGTATATATAGAAATGTTATTTGGTAAATTCTGTGTGGCCCTAAGCCAAAGCAAAATGCTCTCAAATCAGACTACTTAGATTTGATTACCGATATCTGCTCTTAGTTTTGTGATCTTGTTTAAATCACCTAACATCTCTGCATGTCAGTTTCTTCATGTCTAAAATAGGAATATTTATCTGAACTTCCTCATAGTGTTATCACAAGTATTAAATAAGATACCACATGCAAAGTCCTAGTACAATGCTTGGCACATTCTTAGTGCTTAGTAAATGTAGTTACTATACTATAAAGCTTAGCCTTCTCACTTTTGGTGAATTTAGTATTTAAAAAATTTAAATAGTGCAGGTTTTCAAAGAGTTTTATGACATTAATATCTGTACCAAACGATCATGTAAATTATAAGGAGGTCGAGTGATTCAGACAGAAAACTATTCTTCTACTATCCCTCCTCCAAGGTCGGCCAGAAATCTTCAGGAGAGAACTGAAAATGAATAGCTGGAAATCCGCATAATAGCATTCCTTCAGTAATTTCAATCCCAGCTATTTGAATTAGAATGCCTACTACTTTTGTTTGTTTGTTTTTTGAAAGAAAGAAAAAGAGAGAAAAGAAGAAAGAAGGAAAAAGCAAAAGAAAGAAAGAAAAAAGAAAGAGAGAAAGAAAGAGGAAGAGAAAGAGGGAGAGAGAACAGGATTCTTGTTCTATTGCCCAGGCTAGAATGCAGTCTAAAAACAGATATTAAAAACTTCTATGCCAATAATTGTGCTTAACAATGGAGACAGGAAGGAATAAGGGATGAAAACAACAAACAAGCAGCCAACCAATATTTTATTTAAACCTGTGAAATGATATGCAATTGCTGAGGAATGATTTACTTCCAATTATGTGGTCACTTTTAAAATAGGTGTAATGTGATACTGAGAGAAATGTATGTTTTGTGGATTTGGGGTGGAGAGTTCTGTAAATATTTGTTAAGTTTATTTGTTCCAGGTCTGAGTTCAAGTCCTGGACATCCTTGTTAATTTTCTATCTCATTGATCTGTCTAATATTGACAGTGGTAATGTTAAAGTCTCCCACTATTATTGTGTGGGAGTCTAAGTCTCCTTGTAAGTCATTAAAAACTTGCCCTATGTATCTGGGTGCTCCTGTAATGGATGCGTATATATTTAGGATAGTAGCTCTTCTTGTTGCATTGATCCTTTCACCACCATGTAATGTCCCTCTTTGTTGCTTGTGTTCTTTGTTGTTTTAAAGTCTGTTTTATCAGAGACGAAAATCGCAGCTTCTGGTAATGCTAGCGGCTGTTTTGCCCATTAGTTCATGTAGATTCTTCATTATGGTGATGCTCTTTACCTTTTGGTATGTTTTTGGAATGGCTGCTATATAAATTGTCATTTGCTTTAAAAATAATTACACTCAATGGAACAGAAAAGATATAGAAAATGTTTTGAACACTTCCAGTGCCATCTATTGGCTGTTAAATTTGTTGTTTCAATGCAGAGCCAAGACATACCAGTTACTATTAGATAAAGAAGAAGACATTTCACACATTCTGGATAAAAACACATCCAATTAGATGTTTGAAGAGTTAAAAATATCATAATGTGCCTCAGGATTCCTATATGTGATATTTTAAGTTAATTAATATGCATAACTAATAAAAAGGAATAGACAGAGGTAAAAACATTTTAAGTATAAATTCTAGACTAACACAGTCCCTCAGAAGATATTTAATACCTACTATAGAATATTTTAATTATGTCACAAGCACAATAAAACTAATGACTCTTTTTCATATGATAAATAATTTTCTAAAAGCCTTGTGGCTTTTACAAATGCAATGCTAATCTTATTTTGTCATTGTAAGCATAAGGGAAGCTACTTCATGTCACAAAACTAGTTCAATGAATAGCATTTTCTCCTCCTACAAGGATCAGAAATAAGCAGGAAAAAGATTATAAAGAACATATTTAAATAATTTTTCTAAATCTTCCTTTTTACATGCGCATCGTAATTGTTGAATTCAATAATTTAAACATTCAAATTAAAAGCCATGTAATTAATTAACTTCAGGTAAAATTATTTTCTTACTCAATTTTGCAAGCACAGCTAACTGAATAAAGGATTAAACCTAGGAAAAAAGAAGCAACCCTTAGTGGAACATATTTGGCAGTCATAATTTAGGAAAAAATAATATAATTTTCTTATGGTATAATTGGTTTTTAAAATTTATTCTTTTTTCTTCTTCAGCCCACTCCACTTCTGGTTTGTAGAACTGTAAATGGTTTTGAACATTACATGTTTATAAAACACTTCACTGGAAAGTATATAGTTGTATTTACATTTCTGCCATATTAATTAATTGTGGACTAGTTACTACAGGCTTATAAATAATAAATGTTTATAAAGTTTTATGGTGAGGTGAAATACACATTTGAAACCATATATAAAATAAATTTGCTGCTTAATTTTCCAAAATGTGAGCTGTTAGTTTTCTCAGTTTATTTTACTTTGTGCATGTGTGTTTCTAAGTTGATATTTCAGTTTAACAACAACAACAAAAAAATCATCACAGCATCCAAAGGATTTCAGGGGTGATATAACTTCTGTAGATCTAAATCTATTCAGAAATGGAGCCCTATTTCAATGTTTCTTCTATTCAAACAGGTTGCTTTCTCATAGGGAAGAAAGATAAAACAGTACTTTCTATTGTCAATGCTGCTAATTTCCTCAGGAGGGTTACCTAGGCAATGAGACAAACAAACCAAAAATGATGGGAAAAAGTGTGTTTGATTCTTGTCTATAATTTAGATATGCTGTGTCTGATTCTTATTCTGTGTTTTCCTCCAAGAATATCTTTCATGTGAACAGAGGTATATTATTCAGAAAATATGTGAGTAAAACTGTGCTACTTTGTGCTCAAAAATAAATAAAATACTTAAATCCCTAAACACACAATATTTCCTAAGACAGGCAAGAGAAACTGCCTTTCCTATCTGAAAACAGTACTTTCTTTTTTTCTGTAATGACTTCATTACTCATGACTTACATTGGCCCTCAGATAGTCATTCTTCAGAGAATTGGTTTACATGACATCCCTGAAGATGAACCTTAGAATTTCTAATGATTCAGCAGCTCCCAGGAACTTTCTTGCATTTGGACCATTAATAATTAATATACTTTAGTATATAATAGGAGCTCTCATCAATGGATTGCTATTTAAGTAAGCTATGTGGATACATATCCTACCAAAAACTATGTATGTTAGGATCAATTTAGATAAGAGAGCTTAGAGAGATTAAAGGGGAAAATTTAGTTGAAAAATTTTTTTGCACAAATTAGAACATACATGTGCAAATCATGTGGCATATCATTTTCACAGTTAACAACATAAATCTATTCAGTATTTTACAGCAACAGCTCTATATTTTCTAGCTAAATAGAAATACTTTTGAAGACCCAGCTCAGTATTTCCCATAGGGAATTATGTAATGAACTTCTGTTCCCTGTATTAACCTAAAACAATTAAAAATCTGAGCTCTGGCCTCAGATGCTTGGGTTTGAATCAGCACTCTGACACTGATCTCCTGTATCAACAACTTGGGTAAGTTATGTAAATCCTATAAGTCTCAGTTTCCTTACTTGTAAAACAAAAATACTTCCGAACACTGGAAAAATCACACATGATGATACCATCAAAGTGCATGTTATAAGTACTGGTCACCAAAATAGATACTTAACAAATTTTAGTAATTATTGTCAAGTAAGATTCAAACTTACTATTTGACTAGAAAAAAGAGAACTGTGATTTAATGCGATAAAAAAGAGTGGGTAACAAGTAAACTGTTGGATTTTAGCCTGCCCACAACTTTCCATTCAGCTTTGTGACTCTCACCTGAAAAAGACAGAGATTCATTCATGTTGTGGCACCTCATTGTAGCTTGATGAGTCACACAGTAAGGACCATACCTGGCCTCAGACCTCTAACCAGTACAGCATGCAATCAGCATAAAGATACTTAATGAATGTGCAAGACCTTTATGCCATAGAAACCTGTGAAATCGGTACTTTTCCTCTAAGGGACGACCTAGAAGCACCACTGTGCCTCTTTTACCCACGACACAGAAGGGCATTCCTTCAAAACTCTGAAGAATCTTTCTGGAAGACTCCTCCTGCCAGCACTCACACCCTAAGGTCAACTCTGTGATGTCCATTGTATTCCAATTGACTTAAAACAGAGATCATGAATAATTTAGCTTTATTTTCAAAAAGCTTCCAGTAGCAAAAATGGAAGGGCAAGAACTGAGATAAAAAGAGAGAAGAACGGGTGGATGGGAATTCAGAGAGAAGAATTCAGAAATTCATAGTCTGAAAGTGAGAGTGAGAGAGAAAAATAAAAGAGCCATAATCATAGGATAGCCAGGGAATAAGAGGAAAGAAAAGAAAAGAAGCTGGAGAGGATAGCATACTTATTTATCCTAACAGCACTCTCTTTTCAACTGCTCTTCTTGCTTTCGTTCCAGATGTAGTTTTAGTGAGTTCTTTAAGTGATATGCTTTCTTTGTGAAAAACTTTCTGAGACAGGTAGATATTATCATTATCATCTTTATACATGGGAAAACAGGCACAGAAATGAGCACTGGATGCTGCGGGCAGTGGGTCAGTCCTGTAATCCCAGTACTTTGGGAGGCCTAGGCGGGTAGATCAACTGAGGTCAGCAGTTTAACCAACCTGGCCAAAATGGTGAAACCCCGTCTCTACTAAAAACACAAAAAAGATTGGCTGGGGATAGTGGCTTATGCCTGTAATCCCAGCTACTCAGGAGGCTGAGGCAGGAGAATCACTTTAACCCAGGAGGCGGAGGTTGCACTGTACCCAGATTGTGCCAATTTCACTCTAGCCTGGGCAACAAGAGTGAAACTTGGTCTCAAAAATATAAAAAATAAAAAAAATAAGCAACTGGAAGAAACACATACTGCTCTTTCCCTTCTTCTTACAGGCAATTGACTAATCACCCCTCACCCTATCCTCTTGAAGAAATCCCAACTTCTGTTTAAGTCCCTCTTTGACTATTAAGTTTGAATATCCAGTGCATCCTAGAAAACCAGATTTTCCATTTCTGGTATCCCATAGTGTGATCAATTAAAAGGTTTCATCTCGCTATGGTTTCAATGTGGCCCCTCCGAAATTCAGGTGTTGTCAATGTGTCAGTGTTGAGAGGACGTGTGTTTGAGAAGTGATTAGGTCAGGAGGGCACCTCCCTTGTGAATGGGATTAGGTATCCTTATTAGAAGGCTTGAATGAGGAAGTTTGTCCCTTTTTAGCTTACCCTTTCACCTTCGGCCTTGTGAGGACACAGCAAGAAGGCCCTCACCAGATATTAGGTGCAGACACCTTAATCTTGGACTTCTCAGACCCCCAAGTTCTGAGAAATAAATTGCTGTTGTTTATAAATTGCCCAGTTTGAGATTTTGTTATAGGAGCACAAAATGGGCTAAGATACATTTATTAAAAAGCAACCACTGGATATTTAAAATGTTTTTGCTAATACTGAAATTAACTTCATTCTTTCTATTTCAATTCAGAAGAATAAAATGTAGTTCATATATGATGAAAATATTTATAAAATGTTGTATTCCAAAGAGGTTTTTAAAAATTCACCCTTAGCTTATTTTAGAAGCTCATCTTTCTGATGGTTACTCTATGTGGCTACATCAGGCATTATATTTATCATTAGTAGTTACTGATAAACTAAATAAAATTTCAAGAAAAAGTCAAAAACAAAGAAAAAACAATTTGGGAACTGAAATGTTAAAATAATATTTTTCATAATTTTTTACTACTAGTATTTCAAATGTTTTCAGAATTTGCAATTATTTTCTGGTAAATTTTCACAAAACTGCCATAAAGAAAGCAGGTGTTACAGATTGTGTGATTAAAATTATGCAACAGTTGAATATTTTAAACTACATATTATGCACAATAGTTTTAAATTGGTTATTATTAAAAGATAGGAAATTAAAGTTTATGTGCTAAGCTCTCAACTAAGATATTATATTGTCAAATTGAGACTATATTGTCATGATTAGTGTGTAGATTTTAGAATAAAAAAACATGATGTGAAAATTACATAAACTGGAATCTACAATTTTAGAACAGTAAAAATTTCCCTGATTTTAGTTTAGCTCTGTGATGATGAAGCAAGCTTACAAAATCTTCCTGAAGGCATACATTGTATATATTTGACCTGATAAAATTAGGACTAATTAATAACAGAAAAAAGAAAAAAGGAGAAAAAAAGAAGATAAAGAAAAGACAGGAAAAAGAATAAGATAAAGAAAAAGTAGAGGAAGGAGAGCAGGATGAAAAATGAGTTCAGAGTTAAAAAGGAGGAGAGAAAATCATTACTTATACACTATAAAACACTTTTCACATATGTTGCCTTATAAAAATTCTGAGATGGATATTATTGTTTTTGTTTTACAGATAAGGAAAATAATGCCCAATTTTAAGTCACTTAAGTAAGGTTATATGAATGTAATTGTAACAATATGAATCATCATTTTCAGTATCTCTTGAGATATTGTTTATGTGTGTGTGTGAAATCACATTAGTGTCAATGAATGATCATTTTGCCATATGATCTGCAAACTGAAATAAAAATAATCCCTATTTTCAACAGCTCATGCTTTATAAGCATTTTGTAACATTTAGAAAGTCTTAAGTAGAAACCTTTTTCCTTGGGCTGTATTCCAATGATTTATGATAATGCCCTTAGCAAAAAGATGCATCAGTATTGTGATTAATCTCATCTGGTGACAGCACCATTGCACAACTAAATCATTACGCTAGAAAGAAACAAAATCAGCAACTCCATTTAGCATATTCGGTGATGATGCTTGCTCAAGTATGGCAAAATTCATATTAAATTACCTCCATACGGCATTAAACACTGTTCATTGCTTGCTGAAGACCTAGGTTTAAAAAAATGAGTGATTTTCCTATCATATTGCATACACATGTTTGGACTTGTCTGCTGTTTGAAATAAAACTGTCATTTAAGGGTAAAATCACTCTCATCAGTGCTGTTCTTGAAACTATTATTTCTCTACAATTTTTAGGAAGCAATAACTTTCCTATTTGGAAAACATATTTTTGGTAATCACAGTCTTATAATATTGTCCATAACTCCTCACCTTGGTGCATAGATGGGATGGTGTTGCCAAACTTGAGTGTCCTATTTTCATTCTCAATCTATTATATATCAGTAAACTTGGTTTTATAGGATAGTTTCATTTACTATGATTTAAAAGTCAAATTGGAGTTTGATGAAGCATTTAATTATTCTATTTCATGAGGTCCAAGGAGCTATCTTGTTTCAAATAAAAATGTAACTTTATTGTTTCTATCTTCATCTGTTTTCTTCCCCATTCCTTCCCCATTCCTTCCTTTCTATAGCACAATTGGCACATCTCTGTTATTCATGTAATGTGATTTATAGTAGTTTACATATTTATCTTCCTCTTTGGAACCTAAGCTCACTGACAGCAGTGGATTTGTCTTACTCATCTTTCGTATCTCAGAAACTGGTTACTATGAAGTCAGTAACTGTCAAATGAATAACAACATGAACAGCAGTTAATGGCTAAAACATGAATGCGGCTGGGCACAGTAGCTCACATCTGTAATCCCAGCACTTTGGGAGGCTGAGGCGAGTGGATCACCTGAGGTCAGGAGTTCAAGACCAGCCTGGCCAATATGGTGAAACCCTGTCTCTACTAAAAATATAAAAAAATTAGCCCGGCATGGGCAGGTGCTTATAACCCCAGCTACTCGGGGAGGCTGAGGCAAGAAAATCGCTTGAACCTGGGAGCAGAGGTTGCAGTGAGCCAATATGGCACCATTGAGCAACAAGAGCAAAACTCAGTCTCTAAATAAATAAATAAAACACGAATGCTTGCTTTGCTAAGCATTTTACTTATATTAGCTCAATTAATACTTGCAACAACCCACAAAAATGCTTCTAACATTATTCTCACTTTGGAAATGAGAAAACTGAAACTAAAAAAGGGTTAAGTCACACAGTCTGCTACACAATTAGTAAGTAGTGAAGCTAGTATTCAATCCTAAGCAGGCTAACTCTAAAATCAGTGCCCTTAAGCACTGCCCCACAACCCTGTCTTCCTTGAAAGAGCTTTGGTATCAAGGAGTGAATAGCTTTTAATTATCAGGATTTTCTCTATGATTTTTATCAATTACATCTCAGATAAAATTACATTGCCATTTGAAGTGTTTTATCAAGACTTGTGTGTTTACTTTTAATTAAATAAGAATCCTCATTATCCATACCCAGAGATAGACTTTTCTGTTAAGTGAAATAAGCCAGGCACAGAAAGACAAATATCACATGATCTCATATACCACATGTGGAATCTAAAAATAGCTGAACTCATAGAAGCAGAGATTGAAATGGTGGTTACCAGGAGCTGTGGGGGACTTGGGGTGGTAGTATTGGGGAGATGTTGGTCAAATGATACAAAATTTCAGCTGGACGGAAGGAATAAGTTCAAGAGATCTATTGTATATCATGGTGACTATAGTTAATAACAATGCATTGTGTGCTTAAAAATTTCTAAGATAGTAGATTTTAAAGTGTTCTCACCACTAATAAATGATAAGTATGTGAAGTAATGCATAGGCTAACTTGACTTAGCCTTTTCACAAGGTATGTACATTTCATAATGTTGTACACCACAAATACATAGAATTTTTTAAAATAATGAAAAAAGAATTGACTTTTAAAACATTTTCCTAGACTTTATGTTTTATGTACATAGGAACTGGGCCTTTCTAGAATGTAAGTGCTCAGAAAAACTGTGTTTCATTAGTATTTCTATCGATATTAGACTGTTTTTCTCTGAAAACAAGGCAAAGTGACTGTTTTGGAAGACACATTGGGATCATCAATGATTTGCAACAAAAAAGAATCAAACTTGACTGGTGCATAATCACCAAAAGAGATTAATCAAGAGCTCTGTTTCTTACCCTTTCCATCTGAACCAAATTTTAGATGGTCATGTAATTACATTGCACAAGAAATACCTAACCTGGATCATAATCAGAGGCTGTAGAATTAGAATTAGGAAATATAATAATAATCTGCCTTGTAGAGGTTAAATTTGGTCTTATGAGGTGAAAGATTATCATACAAAATCTTATTTAATCCTGGGTTTTGATAATTATCTTATTAATTAACCCAGCTCTTCAATACAAGTGTAAATATCTGATTAACATGTACGACCCTAAGTTACTGAGAAAAGTGAGAAGAAATTTGGAAATGGCACTGTACTTCTGTTGATCCTAAGGCCCTCTCTTATACCAACAGCTAGTTGTAAAGCATTCACTACCCAAGAGAGAATTGTCATAACAGAACCAGTAGAAAAACAGGCATTAAATTCTTGCTGAGATATAAAAATGCAAGGTTTTAGAAGACTGCATGATCTAGTTCTTATTTTGTTTTGTTTGTTTTCCAACTTCAGAGTAGTTTTTAAAATAAAAAAGCAACTCTTGGTTGCAAAAAAAAAGAGGAAGTTAACTACGTATGGTGTTAGACACTGCCAGTGGTCTACGAGCTGACGGAGGCCCAGCTCCCTAACGCATAGTTCACAGGCATTATTTCTGAACCAGTTGTCAGTTATAGCATCTCAGGATGAGTAACAGCTTAGTAGATTGGAAGAGAGCAGTGTGTCTTACTAAAAGGAAAACAGTATATCTATGGGCAAGGAGATCTTCATGTTCGCCTTTTCCCTACCACCACCATTAGATGCCAATATCTTCATGAATTGCTTTATGATAACCAATGAAGACCTGCTTCCACAGCCCATATATAGTGGACAAAAGTAATTTTTGCAACAATTTTAATATAGTTTGCTCACTATTCTTCCCTTTTCAGAGTGTTTTTAAGACTGTATATCCATTAGTTAAAACAGAGTTTGATCAGGTTAATGGAGGAAACACCTGGTTCAAAACAGTCTTATTTATTCCATTGCCATCAAGTTAAACCAACCTGATTGGTTTTATATCTGGAAGGCAGAATCTTATTAGTTCAACTGGAAAAAGCTGGATACTTGGAAAAAATTTTCCAACTTACAAAAAAAATACTCAAAAACCCTTGCTACATAGATGCTAAAAAGATTGAAGAAGAACATCACAATTAAGAGATATAAAAATGAAATTCCAAGGAACTTTGGGGAAGAGTTAAAGTCAATTTTGGAATAATTAAAAAAAAGTTTAGCATAAAATATTTCTTAAGTAAAGTTATACAGAATTATTTTTTAAAAAATAGGCTAATGGTGAATTTACACAATGTAGAAGTGTCATTTTGTATTATAAAAGTGATTTTTTTTTAACCTGAAGTTATTTTCTAAATATCCAAGTACTTTCCCCTACAAGCTGGCCTTTTACAGAAGGTCTACTATTTTCTTACTGAGGTGGCAGGTGGTTTTTTTGATGAGTATATATTTTGAGGCCATTTTGAGGACACTTTGTTTGATAGGCTATCCACTTTCTTCTAAGGAAAACTAAGAAAAATGGGGACTAGACCTAGTTTTAAAAATACTAGGACATTCTTGTTTCAAATGACAGTCAAATAATGGAAAATGATACAGTGAAAACTATTAGTGATAGTTTCATCTTCATTCAGTATCACTATTGCTATCTCCAATCTGTTTGAATTTCACATTCATGTAGCTGGAAAAATGGGCAAGAGTAGCATCATGAGGAAGATTAGAGGCCTGTAGCTTTTCCTTCCACATGCTGTAGGATCTTGGATGTATTCCTTAATTTTTCTAAACATCAATAACTTCATATGTAAAATGGGAATAATAGAAGTTCAAACTTCATAAAGTTGTTCTGAAGATTACATGAAATAATGCCTTTGGGTCACTTAACATAGTTTGTGGCACATTTTAATCACTTCAAAGATATTAGGCATTATTACAACAATAGTTCAGTTTTGTCATTTTAATCCCACTTCATTCCTGAAAGGATTTGAAGAGGTTTACTTTATGAATAACTTATTTTTCAAATTTTAAGAGATTTGGAAAATATTTGACTTTCAAAACTATTGTTTTTACTTTTCAAGTTCAATTGCTGTAGAGAAAATTGCATTATTTTATAAGTTTTCCTCTTGTAGATAAAGTTGTAAAATGTAAATATTGATCTTAGACATGCTAATATGTTTGCCAGATGAATAGGACACAATGATGACAAGAAAGAAGAAAGCCTGTAACAAAATGAATTGGAAACAAGTATGATATGATTCAATTTTTTTAAGTGTGCATTTTCTATCCAGGGTATGAGCCATGAAATATTTTGAAGACCAGAAGAAAGAAAAGTTCATGTAAGAAGGAAGGAGTTGAATGATGGAGAGCAAAGGAAATGTTTAGTTATTAA
The DNA here is from genome assembly GCA_963574635.1 of Cheracebus regulus. Classification (NCBI taxonomy): domain Eukaryota; kingdom Metazoa; phylum Chordata; class Mammalia; order Primates; family Pitheciidae; genus Cheracebus; species Cheracebus regulus. The sequence goes on along the minus strand of CAUYQU010103083.1, from coordinate 11,835 downwards.
TTTCAGAATGGAGATGAGTTCAAGACAGTATTAGAGAAAGTTCAAGAAATGAGATGTTGACTTTGAAGAATTTTAAAATTTTTGACCTAAAAATATTAGGGTATGGAACACTGTTCCTAAAAACTTAACAACAAAGAACTTTTAAATTGTCGTGATACTAACAAGATTTCTGAAAGAAAGAAAAGTCTAGGTGATGTTAAAATTTAAACAGAGATGGAACTTAAAGATAAAACAGCAAACACCTGCAAGTTACCAAAATCAGTAACTCTCTAACTGGTTCATTCATGCAGAGATGAATGCACTTATTTTATTTATTGACATCTTATGAATGAAATGCAAGTTTTAGAGTTGATAGAAAACACTAATTTATTTCAACATTCAGTACTTGAACACTGTTTTAAGAGAGGCATGTTAAATGAAGACAAGCTGAACTAAGAAATGTATCAAAGTTAGGAACTTAAAAATGTTCCAGTTCTACAAATATTTACAAAATGTCCCTGTCTTTTCTGATAGGTGCCAGTCATCCATCTGAAAACCAGATTCTTATGGAGAATGGATAATTTCTGTAGCTCCAACCTATACTTAGCTAACCCTTCTCTATGAGAGTCTCAAGAGATGTTAAGGATGTCTGCATCAAGCTTCTTCTGCTTTTTTGTATTCCAGAATTGTAAACATCAGGCAAAGTAGTGGTAAGAGAAGACAAGCTTGCATACGTTCTCTTTTTCACAAGTCACTTAGTGACCATTCATGGAAAATACTGTATTGATTATCTTTCAAATGCATGACACTTAATTAGATACAAAGATAGAAAATGAACTAACAAAGTCCTAATGCCTGTGGAGTTGGAAGGAAATTCTAGTCTAATTCAACATACTGTGTTTGAACCCTGTTCTAAAAGAGATACATTAAAATAAAGACAAGCTATCACGAATGTTTTTTCGGGCAAAAATAAATGCAATAATTTTAATAACTGTAATAGGTTATATAATTGCGATATAAACAAAGTTTTATGATAAGAAGAAAGAAAAGACAGAAAAATCTTCAAAGACTTAGAGAAGGTTTCTCACAAGAGATAGTATATAAGTTAAATTTAGAATGCTAAATAATGAATTCAGGCATGAACTGATTGAAGGAAAAGAGAAAAGCCTTCTAATAAGAAGATACGCTAATTACAAAGACACACCAGCACTGAACTTGGTTGTTGTCAATTACAGTCTTACAGAGATCCACCCAGCTAGAAGACCTTCACCAGAGAGCTGGAAATATATTGTTACCAGTGGAGGGTCTTGACTAGGAGTTGTCCACATTCTTGGTGTTTTGAACTAAGAATTGGACAACATACACAAAGCAACAAAAGAATAAAGCAACGAAAGCATAGATTTATTGAAAACAAAGTACAATCCACAGAGTGGGAGGAGGCTTGAGCAAACGGCTCAAGAGCGCTGCTTACAGAATTTTCTGAGGTTTAAACACCCTCTAGAAGTTTCCCATTGGTTACTTAGTTACACCTATGCAAATGAAGACTAGGACTGTGAACAGTCTGATTAGTTGCGGGAGTGTACCAATCAGAGATACTTTCCATTTTTCTTCTGCAATGAAGTGCAAAGAGAGTAAGTAGCCTTTAATCCCTTCTTACTTTGGTGTGAAGAGTGAGGTTCTCCTTTTGATTCTGTTCTAGGAAGTCAGCATGAATCAACCTTAGGTTCCCCACCTCCAGACACTATTCTCCTGCCTCAATATGTCTGAAATACAGGAGGAATTAAACATAAAAATTTAGGAAAATTGCAGGCTACAGTATAATGATCAGGAGTTTAGTAAGTACAGAAGGTCAAATCAAGTAAACACTAGTTTTTAAGGATTGTAAAGAAGCAGAAACCTGACCAAGGGAAAAATAAAAGAAACACTTGAAGAGTCAGAAGAATAATGTGGTCTTTCTGTAAGTAAGAAAGAAGAGAATTTCAAGAAGGATGTGACAGCTAAAAGGCAAAATCTGCAGAAAAATCTTAAGATTAAAATGAATATATCTATTTTGTTTTGAAAATCACAACAAAAAATTATGTAAATGAATAATGGAATTCCAAACCATATTATAATATTATATGGTTATTAACCATATAATATATATATATTTTATATTATATATATATTATATAAGACCATATTATAAAATATAATCATTATATTTGGTTAAGAAAAAAAATTTGAGAGGTGAAGATGGTAGCAGGTACAGGACAGTACTTGTAAGATGTGGCAAAGATTCTCTCCTTAACCAAACTCTAACATGGCTTCTAGCAGATTAAGGTTTTTTTCCCAGGGATTACCCTCACTTCTTTAAAATGCCTGTTGCGAAAGCTCAAAACTGCCAAAAGAATTTATTGTGTGTTACTGCCTGCACCTGAAGATAAGACCCCTGACTTCTAGTGTCTGTTGAGGAGAGGCAAGAATCCAACTTTGACAAGAGATAAGTGGTAGTGGAGGTTCTAACCAGTACAGTAAGAAAAATGAAAAGCAATAAATTTATAAAAATTGAAAGTGAAGAATACTGTTATCCTATAAGATGACTTGATTATACTTGAAAATATATACTTTTCTTGAAAAAGCCATAAACTTAATGTTAAAAATCAAATGTATTTTAGCCACTAGACATAAATAATTTGAAAGCTAAATTTTAAAACCAATGTTATTTATAAGACAACAAAACATCAAATGTCTAGAAATTTTTTAAACTAAAGAAGTACATGACTTCCACCAGAAACATACATATTATTGCTGGGAGAAACCAAAAAAGATCTAAAGAAATGGGAAAAGATTAATATTCATATATTAGTACACTCGATGGTTTAAACATGCTAGCTGTCCCCAGTTTGATATATATTCAGTGCAATATGTGTATAAACTGAAATGCTGAATCTAAAATTTATGTGGAAACCAAAAGTTCTAGAATATTTAAGATCATCTTGAAGAGCAGCAACACAGGATGATTAACATTATTATATATCAAAAATTATTATAACGCTAAAGTAGTTAAGGTAGAGTAGGATTAATTCAAAGACAAACAATTATACCAACAGAACAAGAATAGAGCTTCCAGAACCAGACTAAGTATACATGCTCACCTGATATATAACTAGGGCACCAATGTAGTTCAGTGGCATAAGGTTCATTTTGCTAACAAATGGTTTTTTCATATCTATTAATTGGATCAGTTGTATAACCATATTCAAAACTGAATTATAACCCCCTACTTCATAACACAAAAAGTAGTTGGAAAGATGTTATAGATTTAAATGGGAAAAGTAGAATTATACTAGCAATTATGTTAACATAAGTGTTAACATAGGAGAATAATTTCTAGCAGCTAATATAGAAGAATATTTTTATGATGCTGGGGTAGATAAAGATTTCTTAAAAAGGATACAAAAGCACTATTCATAAAGTAAAAGTTTGATAAGTTGGACTTTATTTAAAAGAAGTATTTGCTGTTTCTAAAAAGACAAAATGAAGAGAGTGAAAATGTAAGCTACAGACTGAGAGAAGATTTTCACAGTATATATATGACACAAACTTGATTCCAAAAGCTACTAAGATGTATTAGAAGAAAAATATTGACAATCTAGATTTTTTAAAATAATCAAAAGACTTGAATAGTTACTTAACAAAAGAGGATCTAGACAGCCAAAAAGTATATAAAAGGTTACTAAGCAACATTAAACATTATCAGGGAAATGCAAATTAAAAACACAATGAGTTACCATTATTTACACCACAGTGGCTAAAATGAAGAGATAACACCAAAGGATGCAAAGCAAGCAAAGTGATTAGAACTCATATAGTCCTAGTAGGAAGAAAAAAATGTCACAAACACTTTAAAAAACTATTCAGTAAGTATCCACCAAAGATAGACCTATGTATAGCTCATTGTCCTTTGATTATTATCTGAGTAGATTTGTGAAATAAATGAGTTTTATTTCACAAATGAAATTGTGTTATAATGTTAATAACAACATTGCTTCTACAAGTCTCATGCTGGAAACAAACCTGTGCCCATCAACAGTAGGATGGATAAATAAATCAAGATCTATTCATACAATGTAGTTATGCAGAGCATTGACAAGAATAGACACTACAGCATAATTGATTGTCACAGATATAATGCTGAGCAATGATTCCATTTGTTGGAAATTATAAAGCAAGCAAAAACAATCTACGGTAATAGAGGTCAGGACAGTAGTTAGTAGTAATTGGTAGTAGTAGTCATAGACATATACTCATACGTACAGAGTATGTATAAGTGTGAATAATGTGTTGATTACATGAGTATATATATGTAAAAAATGTATAAAGATGTACACTTAAGATCAAATTGTATGCTTTACTGTATGTCATTATATTTCAACAGAAGGGAAAATGAAAAAAAAAAAAAAGAAAAAAGAGATTAAAAAATAATTAGAATAAGGCCCTAGAGGTGGCTAAAAGAAAAAGGATTAATGGCACAAGTGGAGAATTTGTACTGAAAAGAGGAATGCCACCACTTCCTCTGAAATTTGAGGGAAGGAGGTAAGCATAAATGTGAATAGTAAGATTTAGGAGAGTTTGTGTTAAATGAAAAAGGAAGGAAAATGTAAAGAAGGCAAATTCTTCATCAGTGAACAGAAATAGCCCAGCAGTCTACTGGTGTGGCATTGGCTCCCCCTTCTTTAGACCAGTACTATTACCAGCTAAACACAAAGTCAGGTTATGCCACAGCGTCCTCATCAGGTGCTTTACATTTTCATTCCTTCAGTTTCAGTTTCTAACAGCTATCCCTCCATTTCCATCCTCAGCTCTGTAAGACTCAAGAATAGCCTCGGGAAATATGCCTTCACAGAACATCATAGAATAATAAAAACCCTACATCAGACCACCCTATCACAATGTCACTTTGGCAGCCAATGTTAACATGTGACCTGTTCTGATCATTTCTCTTGGTATTATCAAGATACGATGGTTTCTATTAAAATATTTGAATGACAAAATTTCTAAGAAGATTTTCTTGGAACTTGTAAAATATTTGATATAATTGATTCAATTACACAATTACCACCTTTCTACAGGTTGCAGGGTCATCTTTAAAATGTTCCAGTTTTCAGACAGTAAAGATGTCTGTTTCTGGCGTTGATAATTATATGTCCTTCGACTTCTCTCATCAGTAAAGCAAAGGTTCAGACCTTCTATCGCATTTGCTCCTCCAGTTGATCTTCCAGATGTATCTGGAACTACTAAGGAAGCTATTTGTGAAAGCTCCTAGTGTCAGCAATGGGAAGTATGCCTGTAATAAATCATTATCCAGAGGCAGAGACAATTGGGTGGTACTCAAACCCTTTAAAAGACTTGATCAGATTGACGCAACAGTGACTGTCTACTCTACCAGCTGCCAGGAAGTAAGTCTGCAGGAAAAATTTTACAGAAGAACAACTGGATTTTACTAATTTGTATAGAATATGAAACCCAACCTTTGACAATTCAGGAAAACAGGGCTCAATACTAAAACTACCTCAATATTCTTTCTGCTGAAAACACCACAAGGAAGAAGTAGGGAAAAGGAGTAGGGATAAAGATTACAAGATTGCGCTCAAAGGGAATGACCTATAAGTCAAATAAAATATCCAGGAGTGGTGGTTGTACAAAGCCAGCAACAGTATCAGACAACAAAGAAATCTGTTCAAGGATGCCCTGAGCTTTTATCTGTACAATAACTCCTTATGTCTGTATAGCTTTCTACAGATTACAAAACACTTCAAACACATTACAACAACGACAACACTTTCTCCCCAACAAATGCAAATCTTACCCCTATCAGGAAAACCAAGAGGAGATTAAAAGGAGAACACATCTGTGGTTACATATATTTCTAGAAAGGCATTTTGAAATTTTTGTCAGTCTCATTTTGTTGTTGAAAGGTAAGGGAAGTTTCTCCAAGTTCCTTGAAATCACATGAGTTCTTTATTATAAATAACCTTTTTTTTAACTATCTATATTTTTAAGCATGTAATTTAGGGTTTCTCAACTTTGGCACTATTGCCATTTGGGGTGTGATGTGTTTGTTGTGGGAGGGTGTCCTGTGAATTGTAGGATGTTTATCAGCATCTCTGTTTTCTGCTCAGTAATTGACAGTAGCTACCACTATCTCTAGTAGTAAAAACCAAAAATCTCTGCCAATGTAGCCAAAGGTCCCTGAGAAGGCAAAATTGCTCTCGCTTGCGAACCACTGTCCTAGATGGATTGGGAGTGAGGGGAGTTAACCCATTTATGGCAAAAGAATGTAACAGCTGTTTTGAGTCAAATGAATTCCTGCATGGAAAAAAAACCATATATGCATAAAAATTTTAAAGAATTATTATTTAACAAATCTAATTACTATCCACTAAATGAAATATTGTTGATTGTTTGGACATAAAGTAAGTCTCAATATTTATTGCACCACCAGGCCAAATGAGTCTGGTACATTTTGGAAGAATTTATTGTAACCTTTTTTCTCTGGCATACGTCTACACTTTGCAGTTCATCGTGACACAAGTTCTTTCCAAAAGGTCAGATTTGAGTTTCTCATGCTTTCTGTCCTCTCTTTTCTGTAGCTAAGAACAAAGAGTTCATGATAACACATTTGACTGTTGTCATACAGAACTCATGCTGAATCTTTGATTGACGTTTTTTCTTCCTTTTCATGGAAACAGAGCCTATATTGACTCAATTCTTTCTAAAGTAATCACAAAAGACATGTTCTTTTATCTCCAATGATAACAGAACAAACTGCCATTCACAATTGCTACAAAGAGAATAAAATACCTAGGAATACAACTAACAAGGAACGTAAAGGACCTCTTCAAGGAGAACTACAAACCACTGCTCAATGAAATAAGAAAGGACACAAACAGATGGAGAAACATTCCATGTTCATGGTTAGGAAGAATCAATATCGTGAAAATGGCCATACTGCCCAAAGTAATTTACAGATTCAACGCTATCCCCATCAACCTACCAATGACCTTCTTCACAGAACTGGAAAAAAACCACCTTAAACTTCATATGGAACCAAAAGAGAGCCTGCATAGCCAAGTCAATTCTAAGCAAAAAGAACAAAGCGGGAGGCATCACACTACTGGACTTCAAACTATTCTACAAGGCTACAGTAATCAAAACAGCATGGTATTGGTACCAAAACAGAGATATAGATCAATGGAACAGAACAGAGCCCTCGGAGGCAATGCCATACATCTACAACCATCTGATCTTTGACAACCCTGACAAAAAAAAGCAATGGGGAAAGGAGTCCTTGTTTAATAAATGGTGTTGGGAAAACTGACTAGCCATGTGCAGAAAGCAGAGACCCCTTTCTGACATCTTACACGAAAATTAACTCCATATGGATTAAAGACTTAAACATAAGACCTAACATCATAAAAACCCTAGAAGAAAACCTAGGCAAAACCATTCTGGACATAGGTGTAGGCAAGGACTTAATGATCAAAACACCAAAAGCATTGGCAACAAAAGCCAAAATAGAGAAACAGGACCTAATCAAACTCCACAGCTTCTGCACAGCAAAAGAAACAGTCATTAGAGTGAATCAGCAACCAACAGAATGGGAAAAAATTTTTACAATCTACCCATCTGACAAAGGGCTAATATCCAGAATCTACAAATAACTAAAACAGATTTACAAGAAAAAAACAAGCCCATTCAAAAGTGGGCAAAGGAAATGAACAGACACTTTACAAAAGAAGACATACATGAGGCCAACAAACCTATGAAATAATGCTTATCATCACTGGTCATTAGAGAAATGAAAATCAAAACTACATTAAGATACCCTCTCACGCCAGTTAGAATGGCAATCATTAAAAAATCGGGAGACAACAGATGCTGGAGAGGATGTGGAGAAATAGGAACACTTACACTGTTGGTGAGAGTGTAAATTAGTTCAACCATTGTGGAAGACAGTGTGGCGATTCCTCAAGGACCTGGAAATAGAAATTCCATTTGACCCAGCAATCCCATTACGGGGTATATATCCAAAGGATTATAAATCGTTCTACTATAAGGACACATGCACATGAATGTTCATTGCAGCACTGTTTACAATAGCAAAGACCTGGAACCAACCCAAATGCCCATCGATGATAGACTGGACAGTGAAAATGTGGCACATATATACCATGGAATACTATCCAGCCATAAAAAACAATGAATTCATGTCCTTTGTAGGGACATAGATGAACCTGGAAACCATCATTCTCAGCAAACTGACACAAGAACAGAAAATCAAACACCACATGTTCTCACTCATAGGAGAGTGTTGAACAATGAGAACACATGGACACAGGGAGGGGAGCATCACACACTGGGGTCTGTCGGAGGGGAATAGGGGAGGTACAGTGGGGGGTGGGGAGCTGGGGAGAGATAGCATGGGGAGAAATACCAGATATAGGTGATGGGGAGGAAGACAGGAAATCACACTGCCTTGTGTGTACCTATGCAACAATAGGTACACACAAGGCAGTGTGATTTCCTGTCTTCCTAAAAACCTAAATGCAATAAAAAAAAGAAAAATCAAAAACAACAACAACAACAACAAAAAGAACAAAAACAAAAAAAAGAAGGTTGAATATTGGCCCCCACTATCTTCTGGCTTGTAGGGTTTCTTCCGAGAGATCCACTGTGAGTCTAATGGGTTTCCCTGGTGAATCTGATGATTATGTACCTTTGGGTTGCCCTTCTCGTGGTGTACCTTTGTGGTGTTCTGTGTATTTCCTGGATTTGAATGTTGGCCTGCCTTGCTAGGTTGAGGAAGTTCTCCTGGATAATATCCTGAAGAGTGTTTTCCAGCTTGGATTCATTCTCCCCATCACATTCAGGTACACTGATCAAACGTAGATTAGATCTTTTCACATAATCCCCTATTTCTTGGAGTCTTTGTTCATTTCTTTTCACTTTTTTTTTCTAATCTTGCCTTCTCATTTTATTTCATTGAATTGATGTTCAATCTCTGATATCCTTTCTTCTGCTTGATTGATTCAGCTATTGAAACTTTTGTATGCTTCACGATGTTCTCGTGCTGTGTTTTGCAGTGCCATCATGTCAATTATGTTCTTCTCTAAGCTGGCTATTCTAGTTAGCATTTCATCTAACCTTTTTTCAAGGTTCTTACTTTCTTTGCATTGGATTAGAACATGTTCCTTTAGCTCAGAGAAGTTTGTTTTACCCACCTCTGAAGCCTGGTTCTGTCAATTTGTCAAACTCATTCTCCATCCAGCGTTTTTTCCCTTGCTGGTGAGGGGTTGTGACGCCTTGGAGAAGGAGAAACATTCTGGTTTTTGGTGATTTCATCCTTTTTGCACTGGTTTCTTCCCATCTTGATGGATTTATCTACCTTTGCTCTTTGAAGTTGGTGACTTTTGGATGGGGTCTCTGAGTGGATGTCCTTTCTGTTGATGTTGAAGCTATTTCTTTCTGTTTGTTAGTTTTCCTTCTAACAGTCAGGCTCCTCTGCTGCAGGACTGCTAGAGGCCCACTCCAGCCCCTGCTTGTCTGGGAATCACTGACAGTGGCTGCAGAACAGCAAGGATTGCTGCCTGTTCCTTCCTCTGGTAGCTTTGTCCCTGAAGAGTACCTTCCAGATGTCAGCCAGATCTCTCCTATATGAGGTGTCTCTTTGGATATATGGGGGTCAGGGAGCCACTTAAGGAGGCAGTCTGTCCCTTATCAGAGCTTAAATGCTGTGCTGGGAGCTCCGTTGCTCCCTTCAGAGCTGCTGGACAGGGACATTTAAGTCTGCGGCCATGGAACTCACAACTGCCTATTTTCCCAGGTGCTCTGTCCCAGGAAGATAAGACTTTATTTATAAGTCCCTGACATGCTGCTGCATTTTTTCAGAGATGCCCTGTCCAACAAGGAGGGAGTCTAGTCACAGTCTGCCTGCAGAGGCATTGCAGAGCTGCTATGGACTCCACCCAGCTGCTATGTAAACTTCCTTGTGATTTTGTTTACACGGGTAAGCTTAGAACTGCCTCGGTAATGGTGGACTGCCTCAGTAATGGCCCACACCCTTCCCCTCACCGAGCTCGACTGTCTGAAGCTGGTTCAAGCTCAAACTGTTGTGCTGGCTGCGAAACTCTCAAGCCAGTGGGTTTCAGTTTGCTGGTCCTTGTGGGAGTGGGACCTGCCAAGCCAGATCACTTGGCTCCCTACCTTCAGCCCCGTTTTTTTCCAGAGAGTGGCTGGCTCTGTCTCACAGGTGTTCCAGGCGCCAGTTAAAATGACTGCCCAGATTTGTGCTGGAGACCCACCTGCCAGCTGAAACGGCACCCCAGATTTGTGCTGAAAACCCACAGCACTTGTCGGCCCAGTGGGAATCTCCTGGTCTCTGGGCTGTAAAGACTGTGGAAGAAGTGCAGTATCTGAACCGGAGTGCCAGAGTGGCCAGAAAAGTCCCCAGTAGCCCCCATTAGGTGGAGTGAGGTTCTCTGGCCCATTGTACTTCCTAGGTAAGGCAGTGCCCCACCCTGCTTCAGTTTGCCCTCCTTGGGCTACACCCACTGCCCAACCAGTCCTATTCAAATGAACCTGGTACCTTGGTTGGAAATGCAGAGATCACTTGCCTTCTGCATTGCTCTCACTGGGAACTGTGCTCCTGACATGTTCCTATTCAGCCATCTTAGCAGAAGTCCCCGAAAAGTCAATCTCATATCAGGTCCACCATATGCCAACTCAACTGCAGAACACTGCCCTAGTGCTGGTCCTATAGATCAAAGTCTGGAAAGCAATTCAGTCAGGGTGTTTTGCTGCCGTCTCCTGTCTCTTCAAATTCCAGGGCTCTTTTCTTTGCTCCAGAAAGGTAATGAAGTCTGGCTTAGAGGTAGCAAGACCCAAAGAGACCAGGTGTCTGTAGTTCTCTACCATCACATCCCTATATAAATGCTGCTGAGCAGAGTCCAGGAATTCCTACTCTTCTAGGGAGAATTCTATGGCCACCTCCATGAATGTCAATACTCCCTGCAGGCCACAGGATAACATGGCTGCAGTAGCATCCCCTAGGAGCTCCCAGAGCCTACAGACCAGAACCTCAAATCTCAATGTGCTTATAAATGCTTAGCAAAATTTCTTAGATAAATATTTATCCATTTGCCATATGACTGTAGAAAAATATCAAAAGACTTTGAATGATTTTTTATATTTTTTTTGCCAAATATGTTTTATTCTCTAGGCAGAGGACAGAAAATGCTTCTCATGCCACCATTCCAGAATTAAACTTTCCTGTTATTTTAATTTGCATTTTTCTGATAGTAACAACAGTAACTTCTCTTATATGTTATCACTGTCTTTCTTTATTCTGTGAATTTCTGATTCCTGTTTTTTGTTTCCTTGCCTATAAAATTGTTTATTCTTTTTTATTTGCAAAACATATTTAATATTATTGATAATATTTTATAAAACATATCTGCAAATATTTTTTTCTGTATTTATCCTTTACTTTTATTTGTTGATAATTTTGAAGAGTAGGCTTTTTTATTTGCATATAGGAAGCCTTGTCAAAATTTTTCTGTGTTTCTACCTTTTGCCTCTCAAGAAGCCCTTCTCTATACCATAGATTTTTGATAAATAATTTAATGCATTTTTGTAACCATAACTCTATTATTTCAAGTCTAGGTCTTTTTGTTTATTGCATTTTAGGTTTTGGGGTACATGTGAAGAACATACAATATTGTTGCATAGGTACACACGTGGCAGTGTTATTTGTTGCCTTCCTCCCCTTCACCTATATCTGGCATTTCTCCCCATGCTATCTCCCCCCAACTC